>OX596269.1:76519-381791 GCA_951394255.1 Polyploca ridens | reverse complement strand
AAGCATAGTCTAAAAGCTTGTTGTTTCATCCAACGTAATGTTTGACTGCGAAAAAAGAGAGACAGCATCATAGCCGTCGATTATCAGTCGGTAAATTCCGCTGATCACTCGCGCCCGCTTCGCTAGGTCGTCATTCATGATTTCGCATTCATAAAACTTGTTCCAGGAGTATACTTCTTGTGAAAAAATCTTACAAGTTTGTGAAAAAAAAAATAGTTATTTAGAATCTCCAATACATTTGCAAGCCTGTTATCTTAACGTTTTCTTTACTTTTACAATTTATAGGTACATTAGATATGGCCAAAGTACAGGCAAAAACGCTGTTTTTCGGAGGCTTTGACTGAATTTGTTTTACACTTTTTTTTAATTACGCCTAGATACACGGCTAGATTTAGTGCACAAGATACTAATTTGTTCAAAACTTCTAACGAAAAATGTTTAACAACGCCATAATAAGTACAGAGGTTTTGTATGAAAAGTATGACGAATTGATCCTCTTAAGCTCATAATATGGCTACATGTTTTAAAAAATCAAAGATAGTATTAAATTAAGGTAAACGTGTAAAATTAGATTACGATGAAGTTGTCATAGTCTCTTGAGTATCAAAGTTCCAAAAAAATAAATGAATTATAAAAATGTATTTAAAAAAAAAACATAAAATCAAAAATCAAAGAATATTTATTCCGAAAATAAAGTATACGTTGGTATTATGGCAGTTCTCCCACATTAGGTCACCCTGTGTCGTGGGAGAACATAAACTATAGTTTTTTTTTTCTCAAACCGTCCCATTGGCGCAGTTGGTAAAGGTTCACCTTACGCGCCGCAGGTCGTGGGTTCGATTCCCACACAGGACATGCATTTGTGTGCATGAACATGTCTGTATGTCCTAAGTCTGGGTGTAATTATGTATATTAAATATGTATTTACAAACAAAAAGTAGTATATGTATTATATCAGTTGTCTGGTATCCATAGTACAAGCTCTGCTTAGTTTGGGATCAGATGACCGTGTGTGAGGAATGTCCCAGGATATTTATTATTATTATTTGCCGTTCAGTCATCTATGGGCTCTCTACTAATACTATTTTTTTTTTGTGTTAAAACTGAGTAATTTTACTTATAATACAAAGGGTGCTTTCTCCCATAGGACCAACCAAGCAACGGCGGGTGATCATCCGACGAGAAGTAAACCAAGCACCGAACTGAGTACCGCGCAGTGACAGATACCCCAACCATGGCTGGTCCACCGAGTCGGGTACCGACCGCGGCCGCGAGGGCCCTTTATTACTATAACAACCGTCTTGTACACGTTGTTCACGCAACGTGTATCGATACACGAAACTAACATCAAAATTGGTCAAGCATTTATCTCGCAATGTATCAAGACGGTGTTTCCATATATTTTTTTACATTAACAATGTTTTTTTTAGATGAATCTTTAATTTTGTCGAATATTCTTAAGTGAAAATTGTGTATATTTTGTTATAATAATTATTGTTCTCGGTTAGTTATACAACTTGTAAGTACCGCACTAATCTGTTATAACCCTAATGTTTAATGTTTAAAAATCGCCGTTAGAAAAGGCAGATTTTAAACATTAAACATTTGAAATAGGGGATTAATATTAAAGAAAAAAAGATAAATCTATTATTCCATACGTAAGTCCAATAGTGTGATTCGTCTCTGTGTAAGATTTAAAAAATGTATTTTTGTCTATTTTACTTGTTTCATATAAGTTATACATGTTTTATTGATGTAAATAAATGTTTTAGACGTATCCATGTTATGTTGTATATCATTTTGTAAAAAAGCTATATTTTTACCTTTTATCGTAGGAGCGCCTTTCGAATTGGTAAGTATTAAAATTATGACAATATCATCAATAAAAAGTTTTTTTTTTTAAATTATTTTTCACGTGTGGCAATGTTAACAAATAATAACTGTAAATTACTAGAGATCTGCAATTTTGTAGTTTGTATAATTAATGTTTATTAATCTTTAATGTTTAAAAACAGTATATTTGTTAATGAATTGTTGTAATTAACTGTTAGTACATGTCATAAAAATGTTTAGGCGTAGTATATATTATTACAGTATTGCAATATATAATAAATTGTAGTCAAGTTAATATTGTCACAAGTGTGTAACGAAATTTGATTAGTATTTTCATTTGAATAAGGACAGTTTTAGTTTGATGAGATTTTAAAATAGCTCGGTTTTACGGATTACAGGTTTTTTTAGATTTTACTAATACTTCAATTATTAATAACTATATTTAACAATAATTTTACTTATACATGAAATTAATAATAAAAAATAAACACTTGCCCCCTTATTCATAATCACTTTTTAACTAAATCAGTGTAATAGTATGCCCCGTCTTACTCTTTCGATCACCAAATGTCACCTGTCAGATGAAGACTTCGGAATTTTAGCTAATCAACGTTTGATAACTTCATTATGAATAAGGGGGTTAATCTTTGCACGATAGAATTAAATGAATTTGTATATAAAAAATAGAATTTTGAATGAGCTTAAAAATCTGTCTCATTAAATGGTTTTTTGAATAGGGAACCCTGTTTATTGTCCGTTAGAACCGTATTCCGTACATAGTCGATGTAACATATGTAGTACTAAGATATGTGGTAACAATAATGTAGACACAAAGTGCCCTGAGAACGTAGTACCTTTTAGAATGCCATATTTAATACAGATATGCAACGTAAGGTAAGCGTATATAAGCTGTTTAACTTATAGGATGGGGAACCATCCACTGACGAACAATCCGCAATATGTAGCTTTCTCTTTCTAATTCATAGTCTTGTCCTTTTCACTGTAATAGTAAATTATTTTGACGGGCCAGTTGGCCGTGTAAGATTCCACCTATCACGCCGCAGATCGTGGGTTCGATTCCCACCCAGGACATGCGTGTGAACATGTCTGTATGTCCTGAGTTTGGGTGTAATTATGTATATTAAGTATGTATTTACAAACAAACAGTAGTATATGTATTAGTTTGGGATCAGATGACCGTGTGTGAGGAATGTACCAGGATATTTATTTATAACATTTTTCAAATGATAATTTCCCCTCGTTATATTTTAATCAGCTTGTATTGTAATATACAATATATAAGAACATTTCGGTGTACCTTAAACATGTATAAATAGTTAATAAATAACAGTAGAAAATCAAACGATGTTTTGTATAAATATATACTATAAAATATGTATATTTGATACCCATAGGTTAGGCGTAGACCAAATGTGAACCCATCCATTTTTCCCATTGATTTGTCACTATATATTTGTATGTTTATATATACAACACGAGCTTTTATAATCTATATGTAAAATTGGCATATTATATTAATTATCTGTATATCTTTTATCGCAATAAACATAATGACGTATATACATTAATATTTTTATTTCAATGCGCCCTTGTCCTTTGCTATTTAAAAAAAAATCTTCAAAGCGGATTTGCACTAAAAAGTGTAACAAGAATTAAAAGGCTGTATAGTTGAATGATCCTTGCCTTATAAGGATGAAAAACTACTATACTACTAGAAATAGATGTAGAAAATCGTATCTGATTGTGGAATTAGGTACATTTATAATTCATGTTTAATAAGCGGTACAAGCTCCATACTTGTTTCAGTACAGTATCATTCAAATTCAAAATCATTTATTCAAATAGACCTTCGCAGGCACTTATAAAAAGTTTGACTCTAATACTCTAATACCGGTTCGGAAGGTTGCATTTGCTGAGAAGAGCCGGCAATAAACTCAGCAATTACTCTTTTCAAAACAAGCTTAGATTCATATCATAATATTTACATTCTAATCGCACTGACAACAATTGCGTGCCCCGGCGCGGCGGCAAAACTACAAAGTAAACTGAATCTATATTTAATAAGTAAATAAATAAATGGCAAACTTAAGCAAACCAGCCCCCACAAGCAGCACCTGTTCACAAGTATGACGCGTGTGGCAGCCATCGCCCTCCTCGCCATATTGGAGGGAAGTGAGCTTTAGTCTGTATGTGAAGATGAATGGATCATATAATTGTGCGGAAGATGATAATTGTACGTTATAGCATAGCTTTAATGAAGCGATCCTATTTGTCAGCTAAACACATTCCTCGCTACACATCTCTGTTGGATATCCACCCTTAGGCCCATGAGCTTGCCACGTATTTACACTTTTTGTTAGGAGATAAAATACCTTTAAAATTTCGATAAATCAAAAATTTGCGGACATTTACAAAACCGGTCATTTGTCGAAAATCCAATATCGTAATGATCAGAGCAAATGTTTGTAAACCGCCATAAATTAAGCTAATGTAGTGAATGAAAGTAAAACAATAAGTACAAATTGTTTATAAGTATAATTTATTCATTTGAACACCATGAATCACTTAACTAGGCGATCACAAGAGCAGCAATGATCAATTGCACCGAGCTTAAAGCCAGGGTTGAAATTCCACTGTTCTGCGCGAGCGCCTCTCTGAACGCAGCCTCAAGTTCTCGTTCTAACACCTTATTAAGATCAAGCTGATGTTCTCGTTCTGACGCCTTATTAAGGTCAGGCTGATGTTCTCGTTCTGACGTACGATTTTTCGGATCAAACTCCTTTTCTGGCCATGCCTGATATTCTACTTTACTATTCGATTCGAACGCCTCTCCTAGCCCATCCATAATTTCTTCGAACAACGTTCGTTTTTGACGGTCTTTTGGGCCATCGTTTTTTTTTAATTCATCCAAAACTTTCTCTCCGTTCTTCACTGCATCAAATAAGTCCGATCTGTCATTTTAAAAATAAAATTAAGATGGGTAGAGTATTGAGACCCAGGAGTTAATTTCGTCATACCTCGTCATCGGATGACATTCATGACTGGTGGACACGCGGTAGCGTGTGAAGAATTTGCAAGAAGGTTATTTATTTATTTTTATAAATAAAATATAATCTATGTTAAAGTTGGAAAATAATAATAAGAATAAATAAAAGGTTTTTATTTAATGGCAGAAGGCTGACTTACAAGCTGGCGATCCACGTGATGGTAAGCGGTCGCCGTGATAAACTTCAGCAATACCAGGGTATAGCCATGTGTTGCCTGTCGGAACCCACTGGGAGGTGTTTGGGTACAGATTTTCATCTTGAATTTGGTAGCCAAATAGCTGAATACTACAAAGTATCCTACCACCCGTGCTATGGTTTCCCCGAAAGATCTAGCTGTGGATCTATCCCACGACCTCATACATAATTCAAAACTTCGCTTCAAATTTTGTACTTACTCTCTTCCATTATCGTGTTGCGCGTGCGACATGCTCACGTAACACGCAGCTACAACCAGCGCTACAAACACGCACACTCGCCACTTCATGTCGTAGACGGACGCTCGTACTATGTGCATGTTGCATACACCACACGTATTTATATCACGTTATTTTTGGTACTTTTCCTGTAAATTGGAATTAAAAATTCCATATTTGGATAGTACAGACTTCATCATTTCAGTTCATCATCGTCAGTCATTAGTATTCAGTCAGATTAAAGTTATTTTGTATTTTTTAGTTCCCACTTTCATCTAGTTTCTTATAAATTTACTTGTAAGATGTTTAGCACATAGTATAATAGTTATACCTATAACAAAGTTTTGAAAAAAAAATCTTTGAAAAATTGAAGATGTTCCTGTTTTTTTTTTCACTGTCTCTTCCCATTTATAATGTAGAAAAGGTCTTAAAAAAACATCTGGCTTCTTTCTTTCCTTTTCGATATCATTTACTGTTTACGAAATATATTTTTCAATGAGTTACGTGTCCTCCCTCACATGAGACAGTGCTGGCTAAAACTGCAATTCACATAGACGCAAGTTGATTAGGGTAAAAATTTACGTCCACTGTAATGAGATTTCGCCTAATAGCAAGAGACGATAAACAAACAAAAATAGTTTCTATTGATACCTACTCTAAACAAGTATTAACTCAATTAAACGTCGTACAGTAGTACTCAACTAATATGGCTTACCGATGTACCTGCGCAAAAGATACATTTTCAAAGCGCGGGAAACGCTATTGGTCGGCAGCTGCCGCCATGTTAGCGCGCGCCGTGCGGAGGGACGTGACTTGCGAGTGAGACGGAACTAACAGCTGCACTGTATTATGAATCTTATAGTAGTGATCTAAGGTTGATTGGAAGTTTTAAGCATTCTTTCGTTAATCTTCGGGGCCTTACTTTCTTTTCTGTGCGAACGAAGATTCACGACGCGCCATATCAATTGGGTACTACTGTAATGCTGGGACATTTTCTACTTGGGAAATTGAGTCAAAAAAACAATTTAACAAATAAGGACATCTGAAATACCCATTGTATCTATGCTCTTTTCATAATTTTATGGTTTTCCTGTTTATCATGAATTGAAAAGATATTTACCACAAATACCAAATGCATTTTCGGTAAATGATAAGCTTAATTCACTAATGATTAGTCATTTAACATATAATTTTATCCTTCTACAGCTGCGAACAATTACATATCATTTTTAACCGACTTCAAAAAAAGGAGGAGGTTCTGAATTCGATAGTATATATTTTTTTATGTTTGTTACCGCATAACTCCGTCATTTATCGACCGATTTGGAAAATTCTTTTTTTATTTGAAAGGGTACACTTCCCGTTTGGTCCCATTGTCATCAGATCAGGATTTGATTACTTGAAAATGAAATCGGTTTAAGGTTTTTGTAAAACAGTCCAATTATTAAACTAATTTTGTAGAGCCACGAATATAAGGGCGCGCGATGGCTGCCACATGCGTCATACTTTTGTGAACAGGCTGCTTGTGGGGGCTGGTCTGGGCGAGTCTGCTATTTACTTGTACTATTAATGAAAGCTAGTTTGACATAAAGTGAAGAGCAATCTGCCCAATGCTTACTTACGCTCATATTCACCACACATGAAACATGATGAAATTCCTCGGCTAAGAAAACATATAGGAAACAACAGCTAGGAAAACATGCAACTTTTTAGGTTACTTCCCTTTTTAATGCGCGATTAGAATGTAAATATTATGTAATGAATCTAAGCTTGTTTTGAAAACAGTAATTGCTGAGTTTATTGCCGGCTCTTCTCAGCAAATGCAACCTTCCGAATCGGTATTAGAGTAGTAGAGTCAGTGTGCCTGCGAAGGTCTATTTGAATAAATGATTTTGAAATTCGAATTCTAATTGTTGTCAAAACTTAGTAAAATGTTCATTCTATATATCTACCCTCGATTTTGCGATTGTGGAATCATATTTGCCATTACATGTATCATAAGTTAGTGTCAAAACTCCAATCCAAAAAAATATATCGTAAAATAGAGGAAAGGATTTTTAAATCGAGCGATAGGGGTGGACATTCCAAAAATCAACATAAATGGAATCTATGTTCAAAACTTATCCTAAACGAGACTTCTTATAAAGCAGTCACTAAGTCAGGACGTCTTATGTATAGATGTTCTATACTTGATCGAGGCAAATTCATAGAATATAGAAACATAATTAATAGTCTTCATTATCATTTATTGAACACTCATCACTAGAGGGCCACAACGGCCGCGAGTATCAGTAGCGCGGTGGAGGCGGCGAGTGCGGCCGCTCCGTCCGCCTCGCCGCTCTCGCCTTCCGCTCCGCTCATGAACTCTTGCATGTGTTGGAGCACCGCCTGCTTCGTGGCCTCCAACTCCTCGATATCACTACTACCTGATGGTCTGAAATAATAGAATAAGTTTGATAGGAGGCCCGTAAACCAAATAAATGGCATTGAGTTGACTTATAAAAGTAACACCAAAATTGTGACGATAAAACTGACGACTGCACTTGAGAGCCAGTTCGTTGTAGGCTTTGTATGTTTACCACCTTTGGCCACATAATCTTTGACCATGTTGAGTTTGTGGTCAAACACATACACATCAACACGAAGATGATGTTAAAGCAGTTACCTGATGGCTTGACAGTGCGAGACCCCGGGCACGATGTAGACGGGCGCGAGCGGCCCGGCGTGCGAGGGGCCCGGCCCCGCGGGGGCCCAGGGGTCGTGGGCCCCGCCGGCCGACACCACGCGGTCCGGCAGGTGCGACACTCCGCCGAACAGCAGGTTCGTGCGGTTCACTCCCGACCGGATAAATTGCTCCGTGAAACTAAAGGGACATATTATTAGGTTATAGGTCCTAAGAAAATCATTTTAATATATGCAGAGCCCAATGCACTTACGTTGGCACGAAGAAGTCTTTACACATCTGATGGAAGTACTCGATAGGCACTGAAGACAGGAACGGCTGCCACGGGCTGCTGGTGGTCTGGTACCAGCCGAACTCCACGCACGTCTGGTAGGTCCAAAGACGCACTGGAAATAAGCAGTCGTCGTCATTTGGTATTATTTTTGGCTTGGGCCTTTGGAGTCGGTTCAGCGACGTGCCATTAGAATTGTCGACGATCCCGAGCGCACAAGCGGTATAGAGCCCCTTAATTTGAGGAGAGACTTTACCTCCTTATGTGTGTTCCACCGCTTGTACAACAGACAGTGTTCTGAAGAATTGTTACCCACGGCTACCTTGATGCCGTCTACTATCGCAACCTTTAACTATGCCAAAGGGTACAAAGATTTCTCTGTACCCTTGATTTACTAATGAAGAAATCTTTGTTCCCTTCAGATGTTTTATAGTTCATGTCTAATATGACAGCTATACATTTTTAAGGGTGTAAGGGTACCTAATACGTGTGGTGGGTATGCAACTTGTAATCTGAACGTCCAATGATATTGTGACTACTGTTCAGTATCAGTACCATTCCAATTTTGGATTTCTGATGTCAATTTACAGGAAAAGTACCAAAAATAACGTGATATAAACGTGTGGTGTATGCAACATGCACATAGTACGAGCGGCCGTCTACGACATGAAGTGGCGAGTGCGCGTGTTTGTAGCGCTGGTTGTAGCTGCGTGTTACGTGAGCACGTCGCACGCGCTGCCGACGCACGCGCAAAACCAGGATAGAGGAGAGTAAGTACCACAGATATAAATCTGAATACATGACGCGAGTGTATGTATGTAGGTACTTCGCGTGCCAAAAGGGAGAGCAATGCTTTTCTTTTGAAACTGTTTCGCGCGATCAGGGAACTCGCGGAGAGATATGTGTGGCGAGGGATGTGTTTAGCTGACAAATGGGATCGTTTAATTTTCATGTTATAGCTTTAGAGCTAATTGTGTTTAATGCATCGTTCTTCGGATTACACTAGTATTTGACCTGTGGTAGTGGACACTACGCTTCACCTTTACCACGATTTTTAAAGCTAAAAAAAAATTTATTAAAGCAAAAAATGGAACGCACACAGCGTTCCTCTTCCCGCGCCTTGCAATAGCTGTCATTGTGACGTTTCGTGTTACCGGCGCCGCGTATATTTTTTTCTCCGCGTCTACAATTTAAGTTTTATTGATATTATCAATAGATTATCTACAATGCCAAATACAAAATCGGATGAGCTAATTCTAAAACAGTTAAGAAAGTTAAAAAGAACACGGATACGTGTTCTAAGCAGTTCCAGTTCGGATTCAAACGAAGGTACCTAAACTTACATTCCTATTAATCCCCTTTTCTTCACTGCAGTTCAAGGGTAATCTGTAAGATTCCCGAACTGACAAACCATGTTTGAGTGCAATCCTTGAGATTGTTACCTTTCGTGGCGAATAAAAGGGTGCATTCACATACTATATGATTGAGGGCAATCCATGAGATTGTTTCCTTTCATATTGTGAAGCGAACTTAAGTGGCATGATTAAACACAAATAGTGTTTGTTTCTTTTACGAAATGTGTTAAAATATGCTCGAGTGCAGCCTACAAGGCTGTTTCCTTGCATAGTATATGTCTTTATTTAAGTTTTCTCACTCTCTTACAGAAATTATTTCTAAAAATTCTGAGGTTGTCGCTCAAGCAGCCATAAATGATTCAGTTGTCACTAATGAGCCTGAATTGGACCAAAACATCTTGGAATTGTTGGGTGATGACCCGGACACAGGTGAAAAGTTTGGCCCGGACCTACACTCAAAGATAAGTACTCGATGGGAGGAGGTTTTAAAAAAGGGACTAGATCCTAAGAAAAAGGAGGACATTATAAAAGAAAACTTACCACCAAGTAATTTGAAATTATTGGCCGCTCCAGATCTCAATATTGAAATTAAGGCTGCGGTCAATGAAAGTGCCCAAAAGCGAGACACAATCTTAAAAAAACAATCAGGCCCAGCTGGGCTCTGCCATATCTGCTGTAGGAAGAGCTCTGTCAGTGGCAATATCACAGACATCAAGTGACTGCAATAATGTTTTGATTAAACATTTGGTGGATGCTGGGCGACTATTGTGTGATCTGCACAAGGATAATTCAGATACCAGAAGAAACCTCGTTACTCCATCCCTGAATAAATCTACCAGAGATGCCTTGAAGGATACCACTAGAGACAATCTTCTCTTTGGGGAAAAGTTACCAGAGAAGTTAAAAGCTGTAAAATCTATAAATAAGTCTATTACTGATATGAAAGCAACAGCAGCTCAACCAAAACCAACTCCTAATAAGAAATTCAAGAAATCAAACTTTGCAATGCCAGATTTTGAACGTTCAAATTTAAATGGGAAACGCCCGCCTCAACGCTTCCAGCGAGGACAGGCAGGCGGGCGTCAAAAGGTGACCCAAAGACCACGTCAGCAGTATTTCCCACCTCCAGCCAGACGTTAAATTTGCCATTATTTTGTAATACAGAGGTAAGAATTGGTGGCAGGTTGAGCCAGTACCTAGAGGCATGGTCTAATATCACAAATGATCCTGTAATACTCTCTTGGATCAAGGGTTTTAAAATACCATTTTCTTGTCCGGTCTCACAACAGGTCGCTCCATTGAACCAACCAACTACGGTTGTTGAATTTAATTGTTTTAATGCTGAAATTGAGAAATTACTAATTAAGGGTGCTATTTCTGAGTGTTCTCCATGCCCAGGCCAGTTTCTTTCTAGAATTTTTTAATTGATAAGCCAAATGGGGAAAAAAGAATGATTCTTAATCTGAAAGAGTTAAATAATTTTATTAATACTGATCATTTCAAGTTAGAGGACCTTCGTACTGCACTTAACCTAATTACAAAAAACTGTTTTATGTGTAGTATAGACTTAAAGGATGCTTATTTTTTGATTAGTGTCTATGAAAAACATAGAAAATTTCTCAGATTTGAATTTTGTTCAAAACTATATCAATTTAATGTTTTGCCTTTTGGTCTAAATGTTGCCCCATATGTGTATACAAAATTAATGAAACCAGTGATTAAGTTACTCCGAACACAACAACTACTCTCAGTAGTATACCTCGATGACTGGCTTCTTTTTGGTGAAACTCAAGATAATTGCTTACTAAACTTGCGAAAAACAGTACAACTACTTCAATCACTTGGTTTCATTATAAATATGGAAAAAAGCTCTTTTGTTCCTAATAGGTGTTGTAGATTTATTGGTTTTATTTTAAACTCAAAGGAAATGGTTGTTTCATTACCTGATGAAAAAAGACTTGCTTTACAAGATAAGATAATAAAATGTATGAAGACCAATAAATGTACAATAAGACAATTTGCTCAGTTTGTTGGTAGTTTAACTTCAGCATGCCCAGCTATTGCATATGGTTGGGCACACACTAAGCAATTTGAAAGAGTAAAGTATCTAGAATTAATAAAGGATTATGACTATGACAAAACTATGTTTATACCAAGGAAGTTGATTGGTGAATTACAATGGTGGTTAAATAATATTTCAGAATCAGTCAACCCCATTAGAAATTTCAATTTTACTTTAGAAATATTTTCAGACTCTTCCAAAACAGGGTGGGGGGCATCTTGTGGTGATCAAAGAGCTAGTGGTGCTTGGTCTGAGTCCGAGAAAGAGCTACATATTAATCTCTTAGAATTACAAGCAGCTTACTTTGCTTTAAAGATTTTCACTAAAGATTTATTAGACTGTGAAATACTATTACGTTGTGATAATTCCACAGCAGTAGCATATATAAACCGCATGGGTGGCACAAAACATGCTCATCTTAACAATGTGGCACAGGACATATGGAATTGGTGTGAAGGCAAAAAACTGTTTGTTTATGCATCATACATAGCATCAAAGGAAAATTACATTGCCGATGCAGAGTCAAGAAGAGTACATAAAGATACAGAATGGGAACTTGCTGATTCAGCCTTTGAAATAATAGTAAAAAGTTTTGGCCAACCTAGTATAGATCTCTTTGCGAGTAGAAGTAACTACAAATGCCCTTCTTATGTATCTTGGCAAAGGGATCCGGGAGCATTAGCGACAGATGCATTCACTATTTCATGGCACAACTTACAGTTTTATGCATTCCCACCATTCAGCATGGTTTTAAAATGCCTGCGAAAAATTATAAATGATAAGGCAACTGGCATTGTTGTGGTCCCCCTCTGGACGAACCAACCATGGTTTCCCCTGTATAGGAAATTACTTATTTCTGATTGTATAACATTCAGGCCATCTACATCATTACTTTTATCTATTTCCAGGGAGAGCCACAAATTGCACCGCAACCTTTCCCTGGTGGCAGGCATTTTATGCGGCAAGCGCTATTAAAGAGAGGGACTCCCTCAGCAGCACTTGACATAATGTGTGCTTCAATTGCAAAAAGTACTTACAAGCAATATGAAGCATGCTGGCGTCAATGGCATAACTTTTCAAACTCAAATAACTGGGATCCATTAGAACCTACTGTAGAAAATGTTCTTAGTTACTTAACAAGCTTATTTAATAAGGGTGCAAGATATGGGACCTTGAATTGCAATCGTTCTGCCATATCTCTTATTGGGGGACCAAGTATTGGCGAACACAGCGCCATAAAAAGATTTTTAAGGGGTGTTTTTAGAATGAGACCATCCCTACCTAAATATGATTCTACTTGGAATCCTTCAATAGTTTTAAATTACTTACATAATTTTTTCCCTAATGAGAATTTAAGCCTTGAGGTTTTATCTAAGAAACTAGTAACGCTTCTGGCTTTGGTTACTGCACATAGAGTACAAACTTTATCCTTGATTAAGCTTCAAAATATAGAGATTTTTCCAGAGAAAGTCAACATAAAAATTCCGGATTTAATTAAAAGTTCAAAACCTCATTGCTTACAGCCAAATCTTTTATTACCATATTATCCTGATAAGCCTCACATTTGTCCAGTCAGAACACTCTTAGATTATATAAATGTAACCAAGGTTTTAAGGGGCAAAGAAGATAATCTTTTTATAAGTTTTCGAAAACCTCACTCTGCTGTAACATCTCAAACCATTAGTAAATGGATAAAGGGAATGTTGGAGGAAAGTGGGGTTGATATCAATATATTTACAGCTCATAGCACTAGGCATGCGGCCACATCATTTGCTCAAAGAGCAGGGGTATGTATAGATACGATAAGACGAACAGCTGGGTGGAGTGATTCTTCTCTCGTATTTGCTCGGTTTTATAACCGAGATGTATTAACAGAACCCAGAAGAAGTTTTGTTGATTCAATATTACAGAATTAATATTTGCTTTTTAAGAAGTTGATTAGTTTGTTAATGGTGAATGTTTATTTTATAATTTTAAATAAAACTGAAGACTGATTAAAATAAGTGGTGATTGATTTCGCATTTTTTTTGTCTCTAAACATCTACAGGTCAAATACTAGTGTAATCCGAAGAACGATGCATTAAACACAATTAATAATCAAACGAACTTACCTTGTACGTGAAGTTCGATTGTAATTGTGTGATATGCATCGTTCGAGGATTACACAGTCCCACCCTGACCCAACATGAAATTATTATTTCTTTAAGAAAAAATAGATTTCCCCTAAAAATGCGAAATATGATTGAACTCTAAACTAAATGACAGCTATTGCAAGGCGCGGGAAGAGGAACGCTGTGTGCGTTCCATTTTTTGCTTTAATAAATTTTTTTTTAGCTTTAAAAATCGTGGTAAAGGTGAAGCGTAGTGTCCACTACTACAGGTCAAATACTAGTGTAATCCTCGAACGATGCATATCACACAATTACAATCGAACTTCACGTACAAGGTAAGTTCGTTTGATTATTAATAAAAAATGCTGATAAAATGCCAGCCCAACTAAAGCGCTTTTGTCAGGCCTCTGTCACTCGCCTATACCTACCGCGATAAGCACCTACAGCTCGCTTCGAGCCGGGCTCGACTAAACTGTCGGGGCCGCCGCGCGCGCGCCGAGCACATTGTACTCAATTGTGTCAGAACGAAAATCAGAATGCGTGTTTATTTGCTTTCTTGTGCGATGTTAACCTAGTTAATGTATTTATTTATCAATTATAATGGAGAATGCACTTTGTTATAATGGAGAACCGTAAGACTAATAATTTGAGTGGACGGCTGTCGCAATAAACAGAAAAAATTAAAGTTGTTGTTATTTAAATTACTGCAAGATTCTGAGTGTAAGAAATACATATATTTTGTTTATTTTACACGGTCAGTATCCTTATGAATTAGGTTAGTTGATATAGGTAGGTAACCCTGACGACCGTAAGGTCATTTCGGTAAACTCTAAATACAAATGGCGTTAAGGTGTAATTTAGAATTAACGTAGTGCTCTGCAAATAATGTAGATGTAGGCTATTAAAACGGCGGCATTCCCTCAAGATCAAAAGAGTGCAGCTTCTGTACGTTAGTACTATTATTTATTCTGTGCTTTTGTGGCTTTATGGTGGGTAGATAAGTGGCACGCTTGGTTTTCATACCGATGTAGCGTTAAGTACTGGGTTTGAAGCGATCATACATAGCAAAGTAGTAGAATCTTATGACGAAGGTCGTGGGTACCATAGCACGAAGAAACCATAGTATGGTCGTAGGATACTTTGTAGAGGACCTGGCTACCACCCTCAAGCAATTGGCATATTTTATTTATTGTTTCGTGAACGTTTAGTAGCAGTTTTGTATTCAAATCAGATATGAAACATCCTGGGTCTTACTTCTCGCCAGCCGAATACGGCCTAAAATGATTTTTATTTAAATATTCCAGATCGGGCTTATCTGATGCAGTGAAGAACAGAGTGAAAGTTGTCGATGAATTAACAAGCACGATGGCCCAAAAGACCGTCAAAAACGAACGTTAGAAGACGAATTTTGGGCTGGGCTAGGAGAGGAGTTTGAACGAAATCTTGAGGCTGCGTTCAGAGAGGCGCTCGCTCAGAACAGTGGAATGTCAACCCTGGCTTTAAGCTCGGTGCAATTGATCATCGCTGCTCTTGTGATCGCTTAATTGATTTTTAAAGTTTATTAGTATTGTACACCTTAATATTATGCCGCATTCATTTACTTAACCATTTGTTTGTATATTTTTTTACCACCGACGCAAGAAGAGGGGGTGTCCGACATAATGAGAGAGGTAGAGCATAGCGTTTATTCGCTCGGCGAGCAGCTCGACTGGGGAAGTGCCTCCACCTTACAGAATACCGCAGCCAAATAACTTTATGTTCTGTAAAGTTGTGTTCATCGGCGTGATTAAGGTCGCCAGAGCTCATAGGGGAGGGTGAAAGGTCGGTAACGCGTGAGCGATGCTTCTTGTGTTGCAAGCGTCCATATGGCTACGGTAACCGCTTACCATCAGGCGGGTATGCCTGTTTACCGAATGAGTTGTATAAAAAAAAAAACTGTGGACGAGTGAATCGATTTTAATAAGGTCTTTTTATTTGAAAGCGGATTTTCTTGCTGGTTCTTAGATATATTTTATCAAAATCGGTTCAGCAGTTTGAAGATCATCAGCTCTTTTCTAATCGATGAAGGGATGTGAGCAACTTCCACAGATCGATTCGAAATTTGGGATCCTTTAACTTCGATGATATGGAAAAAACAAGACCTTGACCTAATGCTGCCTCGCGAGTATCGATAATTATAGAAAATTTTCAGTTTTTCAAAACCGACTCAAAAAAAAATCCATATAATTACCCGAGAATCGGTTGAGAAATGCGACCTGTAAAGGAGATCATTCGGAAATCTGGACATCTGCCATCCGGACGTAGGAAAGCATTTTTGACCAAGCTGAGACGGAGACGCAAACAAAGCAAAATACCACAGAATATAAGAGAACTTCCTAGAAATAAATTCAAGTCGATGCTTTGTGGTTGGTTATACGGTAAATATTATAAAGTTTTTATAATTTAGGTAAATGATTTCCTGAAATATAAGTAAATAAGATTTAAGATCTCGTCAACGAGCTCGGCCACCGTGCGCTTTCGTGCTCCCTAAGTGCAGAGGGCCTACTTACTACTAAAAACGATACACGATATTCCGGTCATCGTTGTTAATCAATTAGCCAATAGAATTGCACAAAAACGACTCGCCAGTTTTGCTGCAATTCTATTGGTTAATATCTGACAACGATGATCGGACTATCGAGTATTCTTTTTCGTAGTAGGCCCTCTGGTCGAATATCACGACACTCGGCTATTAATGACATTATCCGCCGGGCTCTTGTTGTCGCTAACGTGCCTTCCGTACTGGAACCAGTCGGTATTGCGCGGGGCGATGGCAAGAGACCAGATGGTATGTCTTTGATCCCTTGGAGTGTCGGCAAGTCGCTGGTGTGGGATGCCACATGTGTCGATACACTCGCGCCATCTCACTTACCGGCGACTTGTAAAGCTGCAGGGGCAGCTGCGGCCAGTGCGGAAAATTCAAAATTCAAAAAATACGCATCGATTGGCCCAGTTATATATTTGTGCCTCTTGCGGTCGAGACCATGGGACCATGGGGGTCCGAAGCTCGCCGTTTTGCTCGCACATGTCATCAAAATTGATCAGCACCTCCGGAGACCAGCGGGCGGGGAGCTTTTTCCGCCAACGCGTAAGCTTCGCTATCCAAAGAGGAAATACTGCCAGCCTTCTGGGAACCCTGCCGTTAATCGGAAGCAGCGGCAGGCTTCAGGAAATTTTCTATATAAAGATTGTATTTTGTACATATTTGTTGTAAATAAAGATATTACATAAAGATTTAAGATAAGACTTGCTGAGTTTCTTGCCGGAATCTTCTCAGTTCAAGTTGTATTTGGAACCGGTGTAGAGTCATTTTGTTAACGTTCATAAGTGCCTTATCAGGGCCTAAATTGAATAAATACTTCTTGAATTTGAATTTAATATTGTAATCCTATCAACCATGTTTTGAACAAATAAATTCATTTCATTTCACTTGTTGTAGAACGTTGAGCGAAACGCATAAGCGCCATTACATAGAGGAAAAATTGTTCGATGGCGCCAAAATAAATTGGCACTTTCGAAAAGCGTTCTAGTTCTAGCGCTGCGTGTTATATACTGTCTGCTTAGACGACTAATTATTGTTTCAGCACTAAAGTGATTTTTAGTGAACTCTTTAGACTTTAGAGAATGGATTTTTTTAGGATATCCTTTGCTTAGGATAGCTTCTCTATAGGTGCCTACCATAAATGACTATTGTAGCGACATCTATGAGCCATCTATCAGTAAAACTGAGATAGTTCACACACAGAAATATAGATGGCGTGGCGCTACACTACATCCTGCATCGCGCTTACGAAGTTTTCTCGAGAATTTGCATTTATACAACTGTCCGACATGTACAGTTAGACCGCGGTCCCCAGGCACGATGACCCACCCAGGCGGAAGATCTTCCCATTTAAATGGAGGTTTAAGGCGATGATAGCTCAGTGGTAGTGACGTCGGATACCGAGACAAAGGTCCCGGGTTCGAATCCTACAATGAGCTTGAGCTTTCGGTGAAGGAAAACATCGTGAGGAAACCATAGCACGTGAGATGGTCAGGTGATATACAAAGAAGATTGCGGGTTTCACTATGACCCAGATTGGCGAGAGATAGACAAAGTTGTAAGTTGCTGGAGGAGGCCTTTGTGTCTGGAGACACGCCTGATAGAACAACGAAACTTAAGAAGGCTCTATTTGTATACTAGCTCTATCTATCGGACGTGGGTCTCTCAATGGATTGGTAGCGGCATATGGCGACGGTATACACGAGGCGTTTTTCCGACGAAACGAACGTACGTATTTGTAACTGCGAAATGAGGAAGGCCTGCCGCTCATATAATAACTACGTGTTAAACATCATGTCGATCCGTTACTCCGTGCCCACGTGAAGGAAGGACTAATAAACAAACAAACTCATTTATTTATTTACGTATACATCCATCGATGGCCAAAGCGTAATGACGTTTGTGTGAAAAATATTCCGCCAATTCACCACCACCGATAGTGCACTCTGATTGGTTAAGTCAATGATACTTGCGCTCTTATTGGCTAGGCAAGGATACACTAAACAATGATTGGTCCTTACTGTTCAAAATCAGTGCAAAAGCATTGACTAGTTGCGAAATTGGAGTGATCGGTAATACAGCTATAAAAGGGATTTGTACTCGATGATTATATTAGGTACATCACAATATTTCCTGAGTAATCTTTACTAGGTACTACATAATAAAATCATGTTACAGTATTACCCAACTCATATGGCGCGTCGTGAATCTTCGTTCGCACAGAAAAGAAAGTATGGCCCCGAAGATTAACGAAAGAATGCTTAAAACTTACAATCAACCTTAGATCACTACTATAAGGTTCATAATACACTGCAGCTGTTAGTTCCGTCTCACTCGCAAGTCACGCCCCTCCGCACGGCGCGCGCTAACATGACGGCAGCTGCAAACCAATAACGTTTCCCGCGCTTTGAAAATGTATCTTCTGCGCAGGTATATCGGTAAGCCATATTAATTGGGTACTACTGTACATGATTTTAAATTCAAATGTCAACATGAAAAGAGCGTTATTACAAGATAGCTCCTGATATTGTAAGATGTCTGCAAGGAGCGGCACTCAGCACAAGTGCGCGTTCATCCGTTTATGAAAGCCAGTTTTGAGTTTTTATTAAGAACTTATTTAGGTTATGATTTTGGTTTGTGTAAAGACTTATATTTTTTGAAATTGTTAAACTTAATAGTACATTATGATACATGTGTGCAAAGTTGGTCATTACACACGAGGCGGCAGGCGAACGCGATAAGAGAGCCGAGGTTGTAATGATCAATGCACACGCGTGTCATACGACGTTTTTCAACACACTTGTGAGGAAAAAATCAGATTAATATTTGTTTATGAAGATTTTTTTGGCAGCCATAGCTGTCAAACTGTTTTACCAGTTTTAATTAAGAATGCTTCGTCTACACACATATCACTTGCAGTGAGGTACAAACTTAACATAATCGGGATTATACCTATCATAAAACTGCGGTAATGTAAAGTAAAAAGCAGAGTGCGTAATAAGCTACATTATGATACTAAAAACGGTGCAATAATTGTCACTTTACGAGCAAGTGTGATGAAAACTATAAAATTGCCATCACAGTTAAAACAGATCGGCAAATATTTAAAAACCAATGGTATATTTCTGAATTTTTGTCGGTTATTTTCCTTTTGACTTCTGAACCCTTCTTAGGTGCCCTTTTAGGACCTCAAGTGAATAAATGACGTGATTAATATTAATTACCGTACAATGGGAAAACTAATCGCTAAATTTAGCAAAATATGGTAGCCCTAATTACGTACCATGGTCCATGAATAATTCTGTATCTCGTATTAGTAACTGTGTTGCTGGTAACGGGAAGTTATTGAATACTGTCACCGCAAACTATGACGTATAGGTACCAAGTCATCGTTATATAATACAGTAATACAATGACGTCATTGCACCAAATTGATAAATTACTCACACAGTATTTGAAAGTGCATGACTAGTTACAATTATAGCATTAAACTTTTTAGGTCACTAGATTTTGCTCCGCGGCTAAGTTATTTTAGCCATTTATACAATTTAGGCCCTAGTAGGGCACTTATGAAGGTCAAAGATACTGAAGTTACCACCAGGGGGCCTACCACAAGCTCTTAAAACAAGGTTAAAATAACCTTATTTGTCTTTTGTCCCGTTTTGACGTCGGATGTCAAAGAAAGACAAAAGTCAAATAAGATTATTTTAACCTTGTTTTAAGAGCTTGTGGTTCGCCCTCAGTTCGTAAGTCGGCCTTCAACTGAGAAGAACAGGCAAGAAACTCAGCAAGGTCAGTAGGGTCGGCAACGCGCGAGTGATACCCCTGGTGTTGCAAGCGTCCATAGGCTACGGTAACTGCTTACCATCAGGCGGGCCGTATGCTTGTTTGCCACCATAGTGGTATAAAAAAAAAGCACAATATATAAATATATGTTGGACAATTGACTATATAAGCTATTTTTAACAGACTTAAAAAAAGAGGAGGTTCTTAATTCGATTGTATTTTTTTTTCATAACTCCATCATTTATTAACCGATTTGGAAAATTCTTTTTTTTTCACACTTCCCGTTTGGTCCCATTGTCATCAGGTCCGGATTTGACTCTTTTCTTAGTGTACTTTGAAATCGATATTGTTTTTTGTAAAACAGTTTTCGTAATATACGCAAACATAAAAAACCAATGACTTATAAAATAAATAAATCTATATATATAAAAATCAATTGCTGTTCGTTAGTCTCGCTAAAACTCGAGAACGGCTGAACGGATTTATCTTATCTTGGTCTTGAAATGTTCGTGAAGGTCTAGGGAAGGTTTAAAAGTTAAGAAAAACTCGAATAATTGCCGGGAAATCCCTAAAAACAGTCCTTTTCTTTTTCCCATATAAACGTTTTCTAAATAAAATGTAGAGTCAATTTGAACTTTATTGCTATAAAATAAAGTGGGTATAATAAAAGGTTAGGGTAGGGTAGCACCACAGGGTAGGGAAGCTAGTATGTAATAAATTAAATTCGATCTATATTTGCAGGGACACCTAACGTAATACCTACGTACTAACTGTGCGCGATAAGATGAGACCCGAGTGGAATGCGACTCCCTCGCCTGCTTCCCTGATGGCGCCCGTACTGTACTTATATCTATTCTGTGCAAATAGCATGAAGCAATAATCCCGCGACACGTACAATACCTACGAGAGCCATGATGTGTAGTGCATGTATAGCACTAAACTGTAACTCACCGCGCCAGGTCTCAACTTATCGCGCACGGGTAGTAGATTAATCATGATGCTATGAAAGTCGAATGAGGAAAAAAGACATCGTAAGTTTGTATAAAATGTGACGGCACATTCGGTTACCATATATTTGACATCATGAAGTATCATGTTCACGTTGTACTTGCGTTGGTCTGCGTTGCTAGTTTCGTGAACACGTTGAATGCACACCCGGCTGTGCTAGAGCCCAGCTCTCAAGGTACAAAAATTGCAAGCGCGATGCAATCCGGGCAAAGATTTGCAAGGTCTATATGGTTTACTTCCAACGACTGTCCGCCTGATACTATACGTGTCGACGGAATGTGCGTAGTATATGAGTAAGTTTATTTATATATAGTTTCTCGCCTCGCAGGTTCAAACGCAATCTCGTATTTTACACCCTTTGGAGCCCCTAAGCCGTTGCTTTAAACATAAATTAAGCAGGGAAAATTATAAACGATATAAATTACAATCTTTTTAAAAATAATAATTTGGTTAGACCAATTAATTTTTAATGAGAATATGTAAAGGATTCTAAAACAGATTCTTAATTGATAAAGATGGATGTGTCCGTATGTGGCGAGCGGGATATTTGAATTTTTCAAGGTTGTTTTTACCTACATATAACAATATGTCTAAATCGTTCAGTGATTTGCAGTAGTTTATTTGGTATATTGTACATATTTATTTAGATGAGTCTGTAATGTAATTCCTGCTACTTTTGTTAAGTAAAAAAGTCTGAAAAACCAACAGAACAATGAATTCGAGCATGTATTCGTAATTTGTTCAATAATAATGGTGTTTCCATTTATGTAAATTTAATTAATATCTTTATATTATTTTTACAGGAAGGATGATTATGATTATTAGTAACGGAAAACAGAAAAAAAGAGTAAATTATGAAAAGAAAATTCTGAAGACATTTACTTATGGTACTTATACTAAATATATATTATAATAGTTTAATATAATTCGTTGTTGTTGTCCTTCTCCAATCCTAAACATAGATGTAAGTTCACGTGCGAATATAGGTAGGTATGTCAAATTATTATTTATATTGTGTTTCTTTTCGTCCATTTTGTAGTTAATGATAGGTTTTTATTTATTAGTCCTAGGCTACGCGCATCATAATATTGTATACAATCTAAATTTCAAATGTCTGTAAAATCATAACTACTAGCATTTGCGGTCGAGACCATGGGACTGTGGGGGTCCGAAGCTCGCCGTTTTGCTCTCACCTTGTCATCAAAATTGTTCGAGACATCCGGAGACCAGCGGGCGGGGAGCTTTTTCCGCCAACGCGTCAGCTTGGCTATCCAAAGAGGAAACGCTGCCAGCCTTCTGGGAACCCTGCTGTTAATCGGAAGCAGCGGCATGCTTGAGGAAATTTTCTATATATAGATTTTATTTTGTACATATTTGTTGTAAATAAATTAAAACTAACATCTAAATTAAATGTTATCTCAAGTAAAAGTTATAGAAATTAAACTGTTTTAAAATTACAAAAAGAAACTGGTGTATTTTTATTGACACATCTAAAACCTCTTCATTGTGTGGGATATTGCAGGCAAATTGGCGTTTGTAAGCTTGGGCTTAGGTAAGGGTTTACCACCGCTGCTAGTTTGCAGTAGACATTTAATCACACAATGTTTTTTTAATACTTTTGCTTTTGTTCTATTAAGTACATTATTTAATACCTAAGTCACTATTTACTCCTTAGTGCAATATATGGTACTATCATAATAGGTTTAAAATCGCTAAGCTACTCACCGGTGTTTAATTACAGGGTAGAAAGAAACGGATCAGTAAGGCTAAGCTACCTATAGGGATGAAGCCGCGCGAATATCTTAGTTCTTAGACGACTATCTCTTACTTTTTGAGTTATTGCTATAGGCATTTACAGATTATTGAAAAACATAACTTTTCACATTCATTTCCCTAACAAAATGTAACTACGGGAAAATGTTTTTTTCAACTTGAGACATTCTAGTAGGTACCTAAACCTAACTTGGCTCAATAGAACTCTTTGATCCTTGTCGAAGAAAGGATCGATTAAGCTTATAATATTCTTTATACATAAATTATTAAAAGAAACAAAAATCCCGACTCCGTAAAATAAAATTTAACTGAAAAGCGGAAAACAAGCTTTTTAATCTATAGAATTTGGAGTTGGAGAGAAACTAATAACCTAAATATGTATTTTTTTGTAATATTTGTTGATCCCTGACTGCAATACCTTACTGCCAAACAAAAAATGTGACGTTATTTAATTTATTAAATAGCGTTTTATGAGTAAGGGGGATAATCTAAATTTGTTTTAAATGAGTAATTGCTGAGTATATTGCCGGCTCTTCTCATTAAACATTGTACTTGGTAAATTATTCAATTTGTGGCAAAAGCAACCTTCTTATCAGGTGTTTGAGTCAGACTATTCAAGCGCCTCTGAAGGTTTATTTGAATAAATAATTTTCATTTAATTTCAACAATTCTAACAAATAATATATCCTTATAAAATTAGTCGTATATGTAACTATGACGTGATAGTATGATTATTAATATATTTTATAAAACCGCAACTAACTAATCCCTACCTACCTAAGTATACAGTGACGTCAGATAAAATGAGCTGGTAAAGCTTACACTAATAACAAAAAAAAAAGTTGCCTTTGATAAATGGTTTGTTTATAATTAATACATTACATATGGTAGAACTATCACGGTTTACGTCACAGAAGTCATACAAACAAACGCTTGGTTAATCCTTATAGGGTTGTCGCATTTTATATGATATTTTGTTGAATGTTAAAATCAAAATGTATCCATGTAAGAAAAATACGTATTATTTATTTTTCCTCCTTAATATTTTTAAATTAGGCGGTTAGGTCGGCAGCTGCCGCCATGTTAGCGCGCGCCGTGCGGAGGGGCGTGACTTGCGAGTGAGACGGAACTAACAGCTGCAGAGTATTATGAACCTTATAGTAGTGGTCTAAGGTTGATTGTAAGTTTTAAACATTCTTTCGTTAATCTTCGGGGCCATACTTTATTTTCTGTGCGAACGAAGATTTACGACGCGCCATATCAGTTGGGTAATACTGTACAGTAGTACTCAACTAATATGGCTTACCGATGTACCTGTGCAGAAGATACATTTTCAAAGCGCGGGAAACGCTATTGGTCGGCAGCTGCCGCCATGTTAGCGCGCGCCGTGCGGAGGGGACTCACGCGCGAGTGAGAAGGATCTAACAGCTGCACTGTATTATGAACCTTATAGTAGTGACCTACGGTTGATTGTAAGTTTTAACCATTCTTTCGTTAATCTTCGGGGACATACTTTCTTTTCTGTGCGAACGAAGATTCACGACGCGCCATATCAGTTGGGTACTACTGTACTTTCACGTACTTCATCGCTATTATAAAGTACATAAAACGCGTGTAAAAACCCTTAAGAGGAAAGGATGGCTGAAAAGAAATTTGAAAAATAGGCTTTTACCATATCTATTGCTGTCGCGCTGTGCCCGAACTATCCCGCCCGAGGGCGATAGAGACAACTACAGCTTGGACCGATTATATCTATTTAAATAAGACGAAATCGCTATTTCGTAATCCCCGGTTTCCTCCTACAAAACTGGATCGATATAAAAAAAAACAAGAATCATAATAAGAAGGGTTTTGGCTATGTCTGTCGGTTTTCCTTTGTTTTATTATATTCGTCAAATTTGTTCGCTGGACATCTGATAAGGGCGTTAAAAATGGTAAGTTTTTCTGATTTTAGAAGGCTCCTAATACTTATAATAATTAATTTATGGAGAAAAACACAACCGAGGGACATACAGTGGTACCTAAAGATTGCGTGGTAAAATAATCATTGCTCTAGTGTCATTATCCAGAGAGGAAACTGAGGATTACGTTTGTATGGAACAAACGCCACCAGCATTTCCTCTTAACGTAGTGTACAAGGAGATTTGTTACAAAACAGTAAACTAAATGAGGATAATAATGGAATACTGTCCATGCATAAGTATAAAAGGAGCGTTGGTCTATATTGTCACGTACTCCAAACACAATGTCTCGCGTGGTACTTGCGTTGGTCTGCGTTGCGTGTATCGTGAACGCGTTGTTCGCACTCCCGGCGCCACCCGAGTCTTTCGTCCCACTTGACTCGATAAAAGAAATGGACACACAACTCTTGAGAAAGATCAGATCGCTGTATGGTGGAAACACGTGTGGCCCAGCATATAGTAATATTGATGGTGTTTGTGTACACAAGAACAGGATAATATCTGAGTAAGTTTTTTAAAAATATAATAATTATTATGGAATTTGAGTGGATACGGCCCCCGATCCGGTCTTAATTATCCAAAAAACATGGTGGGTAATGGATATCCTTCTTAAATGAATAAGGGTCAGTTCACACCGAGACGATATAAAATATAGAACTTAATTTAGTGAACAATAATTGGACTGTTTTACAAAAAACTTAAACCGACTTCAAAGTACACTAAGATGTAATCAAATCCTGATCTGATGACGGAACAAACGGGAAGTGTGCCCTTTCAAATAAAGAAAGAATTTTCCAAATCGGTTAATAAATGACGGAGTTATGACGCAACAAACATAAAAAAAAAAAAAAACGAATTGAGAACCTCCTCCTTTTTTTGAAGTCGGTTAAAAAAGGAATACATTTCAGGGAGAGTATTTGGATTCGAGGCGCGAGTCACTTGTCACGAATTCTCTCATTGAAAATTGTCGCTTCTCGGTGTCAGCTGACCCTAAGTCAGCAATCAAGCATACGGTCCTCCTGGTCGTCAGCGGTTACCGTATCACCTCACCCGGAGCATCACTGACGCGTACTGACACTACTGACTGACTCTTTCCGATCATCAAAAGACGACATCTTAAAGTCTCTACTATCATAATAATATTAATTGCATATATTTCTCCATTTTCAGCGACTACCAATGAAAGAAGAATACTTGAAATAAAATATCCTTGAAAATTATTGAAGGAAAAATTTGTATATACATAGCCCAATTAAAATAACACATAAAACAATGTTACGTTTATAACGTACTCGTAAGGAATATTGTGTCATGTTTTATAATGAAATATATTTTATAATAAACATGTTTAAAACTTTTTGAGTCAGTTTTTAATATTCAATCCTGATAGAGCAAACGACGGGTGTAAGATTGATTAAAATTTAATCAGAAATATCAAAAATTTGAAAGTAAACTATACTCTGGTACTCTGATATAATTAGGTACTGTTTAAACCATCCCAATTAGTTAAGACATTTCTGTTCGACGTGTATAACATAGAACCTCCTCATTTTTTAAGTCGGTAGACCGTAGAGTATAATATAATACCATATGCGTAATAAAACAAATCAAACAATCAATATTACCTTTAGGTATTAATAAATCACAGCATAAATACTTACCAGGAAAATAATAGTTATTGTAACTAAACCAACATTACGAATATTAACAATGGAAATGACAGTTTAAATAATAATATGGAATCATTTATTTATCCTTTATACCTATAACCCGTACCATAAAAGGAAAAACGGAAACTTTATAGGATCACTTTGTTGTTCATTCATCTGTCAATATCGTTTTTCTCAAGAACAAATAGAAAGAGGTAGCAAATTCAAGCGTCTAAGTCAACGCTACAAAAGATAAAGATACTATAATTTATAACATCTTTTTTGTTTACCCTATGTCACCCGGAAAGACATAAGGATTCAAAGAATAACACGCACTTATAGAAGTCTAATAGAATATATATATTACAGGCAGTCGTGTAATAAAAAGTAGAGGTTCCAAGTGAGATCCCTGAGGTACACCAGATTTAGAATACAAAGCGTGAGACTCACAATAGTCCTTCTATAACAGCTTGCGGGTTTTGTTTTTAGGTTTTGAACCAGGATAAAAAGAGGTTCATAAATCCCATAAACCTCAAGTTTCCTTAACTATAACGTATGTGTAGTATGTCGAATGCACGTTAAAATCAGTGTAGACGGTGCGATGTCTATTTGGTAGCAAACACAAAGCACAAAGCTGCGGAGGTTGAACAGATCGCCCTTTTAAAACCATGTTGATAGGATGTTATAAACATGCCTGGGAACCGCTGAGCAAATGTAGACGGCTACCAAAAAAAAGTTCACACAAAGATAGATGGCGCCACGGAATCCTGCATCCCGACGAAGTTTAGACAAAAATCTGCATACTTATACTGGAACATGTTTAGTTAGAAAACGGTCACCAGTCACTATGACCCAGAATGAAATGAAGGAGCCAACCTTGCCCCTCCATAAATGTAAATAAATGAAGGTACTTACTGGTGGCATCAGGTGCATCGTAGCTAGTGTTGGTGTGCGCGGCGACGACCTGCAGGTAGCGCGTCTCGATGCACGGCTGAGTCCACGGCTGAGACGTGATCCAGTTAGCCAGACGCTGGACTGGGTCAGCTGAGGATATAGAGCTGTCATTAGCAGTAACTAATCACCTTACTTACCTAGTAAATATTACTTAAGTTGTGACTTTACTGCAGGAATAATCTGAGCAAAGTTCACGCGGAACATTTTACAAATGACATTTCTTAATTTTTTTTTTTTTTTATACCACTTAGGTGGCAAACAAGCATACGGCCCGCCTGATGGTAAGCAGTTACCGTAGCCTATGGACGCTTGCAACACCAGGGGTATCACTCGCGCGTTGCCGACCCTGAAGAAACCGCTTCACTCCCTTTTTGAAGAACCCCATGCTGTACTCCATTGGGAAAACCACGGCAGGGAGCTCATTCCACAGTCCGAGCGTCCGCGGAAGAAAACTCCTTTTAGCCCGCACAGTTCGAAACAATTCTGGTTTCAATGTGTGTGGATGGACTCCCTGTCGATGGCGAGAGTTGCGATGGTGAAAGGTAGCCGTGGGCATCATGTCGAATAATTCCTTAGAACACTCCCCGTTGTACAAGCGGTAGAACACACATAACGAGGCAAAGTCTCTCCTCAGACTGAGTGGTTCTAAACCGCTTGTGAGCTCGGGATCGTCAACAATTCTGATGGCACGTCGCTGAACCGAGTCTAAAGGCTCAAGCTGGTACCCAGGAGCTCCCGCCCATAGATGACAGCAGTACTCCATATGAGGACGGACCTGCGACTTATAAAGTTGCAGCCTTTGCCCCGATGTGAAGTACTGCCTCGCTCTGTTGAGCACTCCAAGCTTTTTGGATGCCAGCCTAACCTTGTCCTCCAAATGACTTCGGAACATAACGTCGCTAGAGATGTCGACGCCAAGGATCCCGATGCTTTGACTGATGTTCAAGGAAGTGTTCTGGAATTTTGGAGCCACAGACCATGGGGTTTTCTTAGCGGTGAACGCGCTGGCTTGAGTCTTGGTGGGGTTGAAATGGACTAGGTTTAGTCGACCCCAATCGGAGACACAAGTTAGTGTACTCTCGATTACAGACACCAGCCATTCGCGGCTTTCCTCCACCTCGAAACGAAGGATATTTGCACGGCCCGTGTAATGAGCGTCTCCTGTACTGTCGTCCGCATAGCAATGAATGCCGTCAATAGACAGCATATCATTGATATGCAGAAGAAACAGTGTTGGGGACAGCACAGAACCTTGCGGGACGCCGGCATTTATATCCATGCTATCGGAGCAACTACCGTCGACGACGGCTTTTATGCATCTGCTGGACAGAAAGCTGGCGACCCATTTGCATAATCCCTCGGGAAGCCCGTATGCTGGTAACTTCGTGAGAAGACCCCTGTGCCAGACCCGATCGAACGCCTTCGCCACATCTAGGCTCACTGCCAATGCCTCACCTTGACTCTCGATGGCGAGTGACCAACGGTGCGTGAGATACACAAGGAGGTCACCAGCTGAGCGACTATGGCGGAAGCCATATTGTCGGTCGCTCAACAGCTCGTGATCCTCCAGGTATCTCAAAAGCTGCGTGTTGATCACACGCTCCATGACTTTGGAGAGAAGGGAGGTGATAGCGATAGGCCTGTAATTCGTCGGGTCTGATCTGTCGCCCTTTTTGGGCACTGGGTGCACGTGGGCAGTTTTCCACGAAGACGGGACTTCCTGTTTGGTGTAGGAAAGTGCGAAAAGACGCGTCAATACTGTATATCATCTGCTGTATATCGTCAATATTTCTTAATAAATTATTTATCAAAAGAGAGACTGTTTAGAACATTAGAAATAACATAATTAAGTCTAGAATACAATAAAATTGTTTAAAGTGTGTTGAGTGGGGTAGATTTTCTTCTTTTTTTGGTACTTTCAATAATAAAGATGAATCGTCATAGTTGTCAGTTTTAGACTATATTTGTGGGAAAACTGGGCATGCTTTATATTTTATGTTAAGTATTAAGTAAGATTTGATATTCTGCGCCAATCTTATATCTATCCTATTACCAGGTTGAATGAAAGAAATCGCTGCAGTAAAATGGCCGCCTGAATTGATTACACGTTTTTGATAATCTGTCTTATTGTTACATCACAATGAATGAATGAATGAATGAATGTTTATTTGCGAGAACATAGGTACATTAAGATGATATCAAATACATAGGATTCACTATATTCAACCTTTCGGTCGTGCAAATTTTAAATTAATACACAGCAATAACAGGACATCAAAACTAATTGGATAGATACATTCAAGATAATCAATGACTTAATAAATTAAATTTAAATACAATCAATACATTAAATGAACATACATACAATCAATAAATTAATAGCAAGTCAGAGAAACAATATTAATGTCAAATTTATTAATTTATAATTTAAAATAATCATTGATGGAATAAAAACATCTGTTACATAACCATATAAAAAGTTTTTTATTAAATTCTGTATAGCTTAGACCAGCATTAGATAATTCTAGCGGTAATTTATTATATATTTTAACTGCCATAGTGTAGCAATTTTTATCACACAAGTGAAGTCTATTTCTTGGCAGGACTAATGGCTTTTGTACAATTTTGCGCCTTAAAAGAGCTCTTTGATCTTTCTCAAAGAGTGAAGGGTTATTTCTCACAAATTTACAAATTTCAAATATGTAGAGAGACGGAACTGTAAGTAGCTTTTGTTCTTTAAATATTGGTCGGCAAGAATCTGTCCATTTGAGATTGAATATTGACCTGACACATATTTTTTGTGCTATGAAGGCTCTTTGGACATCCGTTGAATGTCCCCATATTATTATCCCGTACCTTAGAACAGAGCACACGTGACTATGGTAAACTACTAAAGCTGTTTGAATGTTTGTCATATTTTTTATTTTACGAAGTGCAAATACGAATTTATTAATTTTCTTGCACACATTATCTACTTGAGCTTTCCAATTGCAAAATCTATCAATAACTATTCCTAAAATGGTATAACCAATACATTTATAATATTGTATAGAATTGTAATCTGATGATCCTCATCACTAAACTCACCGACAGTTGGATCAGTGATGACGCCACAGGCGGCGGGGATGTCCCCGGGGGTGGCGTACTGCACCAGGTACGCGAAGGTCTCCGTGATACCGAACCAGTAGAAGGTCGCCAAGTCCAGTGGTATCGCGGCTTGCAGGGGTGTGCAGGTGCTGGATACAATAGCAGTGGAAATAACATATAAAAAGCTGAAAAAACGCTTTAAAAAGCCTTGCCACGCTTATTTATTAAAATATGAGACTTAATTACAACAATCGCTTACACTAAGGTCCTTACGGGATAGACCGAGAATGTAGGTTATTAATATTTTATTTAGATTTTTAAAGCGTGTTTTTTTACGTTTTTATTGATATCGATTGAGTATACATTGTAGTTTTTGCCTCCAGCACACGCAATTGTAGACATTAGAATGTGGATGTATGTAATGAATCTAAACTTGTTTTGAAAAGTAAAAAAGGGGAATCAGGTTGAACAATTCCTGTGCAGACACAATGAAAATTTACAATGGGACAAAATTGCAGTTAGAAAATATTCAGGAACTCTTAGTTATATTGTTAATTTTTGGAGTGTATCGGTTTGAGTTTATTCTTATACTAAAAATTGCGTTGTGTTACAGTATTACCCAACATATATGGCGCATCGTGAATCTTCGTGCGTTAGAAAAGAAAGTATTTCCCCGAAGATTAACTAAAGAATGCTTAAAACTTACAATCATCCTTAGAACACTACTATAAGGTTCATAATACACTGCAGCTGTTAGTTCCGTCTCACTCGCGCGTGACGCCCCTCCGCACGGCGCGCGCTAACATGGCGGCAGCTGCCGACCAATAGCGTTACCCGCAAAAACCGCCGCTTTAAAATGTATCTTCTGCGCAGATACATCGGTAAGCCATATTAATTGGGTACTACTGTACGAGTATCTTCTTAACTTCTAGTTTATCAGCTAGTTAAATAATATCTTCACTCACTTGAACATATTAGAGATCTGAGTAACCCCAGCGTCAGTCTCCAACAGCTCTTCCATCCTTTGCATGGCTGACTCGATGCTGGCGACACATTCCTCACCGCCTTGAGAGCTGAGCGCCTCTGTTATAACTTCTAAATATTCTGGAATTTCAGAAATAAACGTATTAATATCTTTATGTTTCTTGAGAGATAGGGTTCCAAATCTGGAGCAGCCTGACTGTAGAAGTACCTCCGCCTTGCAGAAGATCGCGGCTAAATAATAGTTTTGTTGCTGCGGTGAGTAAGGTCGTCAGAGCTTCGTGAAGAGGTGCTGTGCTGGCTGTGTGAGGACCAGCTGTGTAGTATACAATGGCACTGCGCTCTGCTTCTTCCTCAACCGACACAGCGACATCTCTCTACCCATTTTCAAGAAGTGTGAAGAGAGGGTCGTCAACACGCAATTACTTCTGGCTCACCTCATAAAAGTACATACAAGCGGTGAGGCCATAAGTCGCCGGGGGAGCAATCAAAATCAAAATCAAAATCAAAAAGTCATTTATTCAGTTTAGGCCTTAGTAAGGCACTTATGAACGTTATGTACATACAGTTGAATTTACCACCGGTTCGGAATACACTTAAACTGAGAAGACTCCGGCAAGAAACTCAGCAAGGTTTTTTTTTTGTGGAAGATCTTTTAATTTAATATTACAGCTTTTTTCCCAAATACTTAAACAATATATACATTACTAGCAGACCCCCGCGGTTTCAACCGCGTACGTTTGAATTTTTTTGCGCGGAACACTTATTATTTTTCTAAAATAAAAGTAGCTAAGTTACTCCTTATAACATCAGCTATGAACCGGAACAGGCAGACAAAAATGTTTAAAAACTCAATCCGATTTTATTCAAAAAAAGTTGAACTCACATAAAAGCTTGGTGCGATGCAAAACTCTTTAAAAATGGAATGTCAAATATAAAAGAATATTTAAATCAATAGCACTAAAGAATATTGCTATCAACTTCGATGCAAATCACCTCGAAAAATCAAACACGGATATTTTTACTATTAAAACTAAAAACCAATATTATACACTAATAAATAAAACTCAAAGAATCTTATTTAATTATGATGACAACAAATTAAAAAGAAATTAAACTAACTACACTGAAAATATTCTAATGAAATAGTGAAAATGAACTTCCAAACAAATTATACAGCAATCGCAAATATTCGCTAAGTAGGTAATCTAAGAGATTTCCAAGGAATTTTCGAAGGAAAATCATGGCAAAGGTAAGTTTTTTTTTTAAGATGTTGGCGACACATGGCTTGTGTATTTTGCCATTTTCCAGTTATATTATAAGTTCTAGTCACAATAAATCACTTTCACATAGTCCTCATTCGGTCACCGTCCATAATAGTCATGTTTTAGTACAGTGGTGGTCATTGTAATAAAAAATTTCACGGACTTCTTGAGACAACTTGAAAAGTCACGATACACATGATTCATTTCATTTCACTTCACTGGTGCACATGGATTGATCTTTATTGGATAAAATACCACCGATAATATGCAATAAAACTCAAAATACACGAATTTATGAAAATAAAAATGAAAACACAACGTCGCTCTGCAAGTTCCCGTCAAAAAGTCCCAAAGGTAAGTTTTTCATTCAAATATCCAAGAACAAAAAAAAAATGTTTCGAATTCTAACCGATTTAAATATTCTTTTATATTTGAAATTCCAATTTTAAAAAGTATCAAGTTTTTTGAATAAAATCGGCTCAGATTACTGAACAAAAGGCAGATAGAGCGCGCGAAACACTGGAGTGAGGCCAAAAAAACCACAAAGTTTATTTAAGAGTGCGTATAAAGCCAGAAAAATATGGCAATGTCAGATAAAACAAACATATGTCTAATCTTCGCATGGCATGAGACGGAGACAGCGTGTTTCGCGGAACAAAAATGAACTAAGCGCTTCTTATCTAAATAACTCGTAAAGTATAGAATATTTAAAAAAATCGTTAGTAGCAGCCCTAGCTCATACGTTAGTGATATTATTTATCGATTTTTTGTCTCAATTAGATACATCATGAACGAATAAAAAAGAAAATTCATTATTATTAGAGGTAGCTTTATGATTTTTTTCTATCGAGGAATTTTCATTCCATTATGTTTTTGCTGAGATAGAACCCTCGCGTATATAATGAAAATACCCATATTAAAATATTATTTACTTCAATTCTAAGATATGTTATTTTGCTTTATACGCACTCTTAAACGAAAAGTTTTTTAAAGTTTTTTTCGTTAAATAAAGTTTTTTAAACAAAGCAAATACAAATTCGAAAGCGAATACCAGGTGTTTTACAATTTTTATTTGCATTTTGGCCTCTCCCGTGTTCCGCGCGCTCCATCTGCCTTATTCTGTAATCTGTGAAAATCGATTGAGTTTTCAAACATGTGTCAAAATAAAAAGTGATTAAATCAAAAGTACCTACTAAGGAGTATTGATATCAACTTCGATGCAAATCACCCCTAAAATAACTTTCTACCCTTTTTTAACCCTGTTAGGCGATGAGTTTCAATAAAATACGAAACACGTCTTCTATCAATTCTGTTAAGGAATGTTTATGCAAAATTTGAAGTAGATCGGACCAAGGAATCACGTTGTCCCATACAAACTTTTCCCCTGTTTTTCACCCCCTTAGGGGTAGAATTTCGAAAAATCCTTTCTTATCGGATGCCTACGTCATACAAAGAACACACCCTCCAAGTTTCAGGTCTGTACGATCAGCGGTTTAGGCTGTGCGTTGATTGTCAGTCAGTCATTCAGGACAAAGCATTTTATATGCATTTTACATCCACGTAATGAGCCACCGAATGAGCAATACTGCCAAGAGTACTCCCATGACAATGCTTGGGGTCATGAGCGTCTCTTCTTTACGTAGTAATACCACAGTTGAACCGTATATTATCCTCATACAAACGGCCAAAACGCGCCTCGAATTCTCAGTATAACTACCTTGATAAACGCTGCGTACATAAGTGATGGAAGGTTCCGCCGTTGCGTATTTGCTTATCAAGCGGGCGTGGGAAATAACCTCAAGAAGACTACGAACATACTGTTCCTATTACTTATTTTCCACTGGTATTGCAAGAGGCTACGGTAAGCGCGCCACCATCAGGTCGTATCCTTCTTTGCCACCTTAGATTGACCAAGGATTGACTACGATTGACGCTGACACCACATAATATTATGTGGTGTCAGCGTTGACTCACCAGGGAAGTCTTCCTTGGCATAGAGCGGGCCGCTGTCGGAGAAGGCCGCTTGCACGAGGTGCGGGTACGCGAGCCGCATCCACGTCGCCATGCTGCCCGCGTACGAGCAGCCTACCAGCGCCACCTTCGCATCTCTGAAGGAACACCAGCTTATTGTTTATGATGCAGTTCTTTAGAACCACTTTAAAGCATTTAAGACTGGAAATCTGGGTTTCATTGGACTTGGTGTATTAGATTTGGTAACTTGAAGATTTATCGGGTACCTCAAAGGATGCTCATCCTCTGGACTTCCATATGATGCTACTTCTTGGGACAGTTTGCATAGGTAGTCACGGTCAATCAAATCAAAGTACAAGACTTACCTAAGCAGACCATCTTCAAACCGGTCACTTTTTATGTATTGTATGAACTGCGCCAAGTCACCTAGAGCCTGATCCACCGTCAGATACCGAAGATCAGATACATTCGTGTCACTGAGAACAATAGAGAAGTATTATGTTATTATTTGATTGAAGGAAGTACACAAAGCGGAGAATTACAACAGAACTCTCGCCATCGACGGGGAATCCATTCCCACATATTGAAACTAGAATGGTTTCGTACTGTGCGGTCTCAAAGGAGCTTCCTGCCGTGGTTTTCCCAATGGAGCGCGTTACCGACCCTGCAGAAATCTCTTCACACCCTTTTTGAAGAACCCCATGCTGTACTCCATTGGGAAACAACGGGGCGAGGAGCTCATTCCATAATTTGAGCGTCCGCGGAAGGAAGCTCCTTTTAGCTCGCACAGTTTGAAACAATTCTGGTTTCAATGTGTGAGGATGGAGTGCCCGTCGATGGCGAGAGTTGCGATGGTGGAAGTTAGTCGGGGGCATCATCTTAAACAATTCTACAGAACACTGTCCGTTGTTCAAGCGGTATAATAAAATGTTATCATACCATTGATGAGTATTTTAGAAACGATTTCAGATAATCACCCGTACTATTGTTTTATATTATATTTTTTGTGTAGATACAATGTTATTTGACATGTTATTATTTTTATTTTGTGTGACTGGCATTACCTTATAATCTGATTTCATTGGTGATATAATTTGTATGCCTTTTTTGTGCCTTCAAGCTGAGCTGCCAATTCGTTGGCGTGTTTCAACAACCTCTCTTGGTATTTGTTACTGTAGAGTGCTATCTCCTGTGCTAACAGTAATATTATTCAAATGACCGTTTGATAAGGAACCAACGGCAGCGTGCAGTTAGGTTTATAAAGGCATTGACATAATTTAAAAAAATGTATAAAATATTAGGCGCCGATCCGAGAGAGTTCAAGAGTGTCGAGTTCTGCATTCCGTGTTGACTATTGTGCACACAGCAAGCGGTCTAGAGTTCTAGTGTTCTGCAATATTCGCTACTGATCGCACATCATACACTTTTTTTTACTTTCAAAGGCCCCTTATAGCTTACAGTCAACGCGGAATGCAGAACTCGGAACGCGGAACTCTAGAACTCTTTTCTGTGGGATCGGCGCCTTAGATAAAAATTATTCAAAATGGGATTTTAAAAAGTATCACAACTCGTGAAGGATTTGAACCTCCGACCTCCGACGGATTTAAACTTTATTTGTCGGCGCTCTGCCACTGAGCTAACGAGCCTGTTGCATTCGCTTACAATATTTGCAACCTGTATGCAGAAATGACGTCATGCTATTGGTAAGGAAAACTGGAATGAGGTGACTCATTGTCAGTTACTGTGCGAAAATAAACTTTACGAAGGCGAATTTTAAGTTATCCATCAACATGATACCCAAATTAATTGTGATCGCTTCGTCCATTCTAATTCATTTCACTTGAAATCTATTCCGCCAATATCTCACCGCCGACAATGGGCTTTGATTCGCCAAGTCAATAACACACGATGCAGTGATTGGTCTTTATTGTTTGAAATCAGTGCAAAATCATTGACTTGTTACGGAAATTGATTTCTCGGTATATAAATCGGATACTCTAAAGAGATTCTTCCTCGATGATTCGATCCTTCTAAACGGGGCACGCAATTGTTGTCAGTGCGATTAGAATGTAAATATTATGTAATGAATCTAAGCTTGTTTTGAAAAGAGTAATTGCTGAGTTTATTGCCGGCTCTTCTCAGCAAATGCAACCTTCCGAACCGGTATTAGAGTATTAGAGTCAGACTTTTCATAAGTGCCTGCGAAGGTCTATTTGAATAAATGATTTTGAATTTTGAATTTTGAATTTTTAAAATAAAAAAAAAAACAAAATTCTAAATTCTTCTGGTAAGAAACTCAGCAAGAGGTTTTTGGTCTACTCACACTCACATTCAGTCCTTTCATACTCATTATCATCTTTGTTACAATATATCCATCTCTTTTTAGGTCTTCATTCTCTATCTAATCAGTCTTGAATCACTCTGCACTCTACCATTTGTAGACACCATATAGTCTCGCGCGCACGTCGCAGCTCAACGTACCATGTGGCGGGAATATGAACCATAATCCTTCCTAGTACATCATCATCATCAGCCTATAATGTCCCACTGCTGAGCACAGGCCTCCTGCACACAAATGAAGTTGAAAGGGAATGGGCAATACTCCACCACGCGTGCCCACTGCGGATCGGTGGAGGTAGGCTAGTGGTCAACCTACTGTTGGAATTTTTCAAGCTGCCTAGGAGGTATCCAACTAGCTTAACGACTATCACAATTAAGTGATTGGGACCAACGGATATACATGCCTTCCGAAGCACGGAAACGCTCGATTTGAAGTACCACTAGGCGGTCACCTATCCAGGTACCGACCACGACAGGCGTAGCTTACCTTTGCCGATCGATTAAGAACGGCTAATCATGCTACACCACGAGCGCTTCCTAGTACATACGGTGCATAAACAAATAAATGAATGATTTATTTATATGCAACAAACGATACCTGTTTTCTATACTTAGGTTTCACAACATTCAACTCTTGAGTCGTGCAAATCATTAGTAATATTATAACTATGAGAAAGTGAGTCTATGTCACGGGATAATCAACAGTGATGGAATTTGGCATCCTAGTAAAAGTTTGCTTTGTTATTAGATGTAATGGTAGAGTGGGATTAGTCAATCAATTGTATATTGTTATACCTATAGTTAAGGCGATGATAGCTCAGTGGTAGTGACGTCGGATACCGAGACGAAGGTCCCGGGTTCGAATCCTACAATGAGCTTGAGCTTTCGGTGAAGGAAAACATCGTGAGGAAACCATAGCACGGTGGTAGGGTACTCTGTAGTACCCGCCTGGCTGGCTACCACCCTCATGTTTCAAATCTGTCGCCAAGCATCTTTGGGTGTGTTCCGACAGCTGCACTTGAGAGCCAGTTCCTTCTAGGCTTTGTGTGCTTACCACCTTCGGCCGCATCATCACTTACCATGGTGAGATTGCGGTCAAACACAGTCCTATAAAAAGTAAAAAAAAAAAAAAATATAATTCATGCCCACACATTAGAACCAGAATGGTTTCGTACTGTTCGGGCTCAAAGGAGCTTCCTTTCGCGGACGCTCAGACTGAGGAATGAGCTCCCCGCTGTTGTTTTCCCAATGGAGTACAACATGGGGTTCTTCAAAAACGGTGTGAAAATTTATGTAGGGTAAGCAACGCGCGAGTGCGTATATACCCCTAGTGTTGCAAGTGTCCATAGGCTATGGTGACCGCTTACCATCAGCCGGGCTGTATGCTTGTTTGCTACCTTAGTGTGTTGTTTAGCAGTGAACATCCATGATAAGCACATAGTAACAGTACAGGTTTTTTTATGGGAGGTAGAGCGCTATATTTCACTCAAAGAGCAACTCGACTGGGGAAGTACCTCCACCTTGCAGAATACCGTAGCCAAATAAATTAATGTTGTATTCCTGTGCGTAAGTAAGGTCGCCAGAGCTCATTGGGGACGGGGGAGGTTCGGTAATAGAGGTACCCATAGGCTCACCACTTGCTACGTGTATGTGCGTGTGATTTAAAGCATGTACGAAGTTTCTAGGATGAGGCAAAATTTTTACAAAAATCTACTCGTGGAGGATTCGAACCTAAGCTTAAAGCGTTTAATGTCGGCGCTCTGCCAACTGAGCTAACGAGCCTGATGTACGAAATCACAAATGTTTAAAATATGTTCGTAGTATTGCATAATGTTATTGATAAGGAAAACCACTGAATTCATTTAGATTCATTGTTAGAAAAATTTTGGCGGAAACAAGTAGGTCATCATCATCAGCCTATAATGTCCCACTGCTGAGCACAGGCCTCCTTTCACAAATGAAGGTGAAAGGGAATGGGCAATACTCCACCACGCGTGCCTACTGCGGCGAGGTGGAGGTAGGCTAGTGGTCAACCTACTGTTAGAATTTTTCAAGCCGCCTAGGAGTTATCCAACTAGCTTAACGACTATCACAATTAAGTGATAACCGGGACCAATGGCTTTACGTGCCTTCCGAAGTACGGAAACACTCGATTTGAAATACCACTAGGCGGTCACCCATCCAGGTAACGACCACGACAGGCGTAGCTTAACTTTGCCGATCGATTAAGAACGGCTAATCATGCTACACCACGAGGGCTTCACTCAAACAGCAACTCGCAATAACAAGTAGGTAAGTAGATAATATAAAATATTAAAGGCGAGACGAAGGTCCCGGGTCCGAATCCTACAATGAGCTTGGGCTTTCGGCGAAGGCAAGAGAAAAATACAACTTGAAAGTCCCTAGAAATACAGATACGGGACTTTTAGCCTTTACTTTATTTATGGATATCTATTTATAGGTGTTTATAACCGCTTACCATCAGGTGCCTGTTTGTCAAACTTTTGACATTAAAACTATAATATTGAACAAGATTAAATATTATCATACAGTAAAAAGTATTATTATCTATTCGTCCATGTTATTATGATAAAATAACTTGATATCGACAAACAAAAAAATATAATTGTGTAAAAAGTCGACTCGTGAAGGATTTGAACCTCCGACCTCCGACGGGATTGGTTTGGATTTGATTTGTAAATGTCGGCGCTCTGCCAACTGAGCTAACGAGCCTGATGAACTCAGTTACAATTATTTAAAATGTGTTCGTATGATTGCACCATATTTTTATCCATAACATGACGTCATGACAGCACTCTCATGAGAGGTACCAGCTCGGCTGTACCTTTGATACCATAGCTAAATAATCTTAACTCCTGCGATGAGTCAGGTCGCCAGAGCTCCAAGAGGAGGCGCTGTGCTGCCAGTCTACCCGGGACCGGAGGTACAGTAGTACCCAACTGATATGGCGCGTCGTGAATCTTCGTTCGCACAGAAAAGAAAGTTTGGCCCCGAAGATTAACGAAAGAATGCTTAAAACGTACAATCAACCTTAGATCACTACTATAAGGTTCATAATACACTGCAGCTGTTAGTTCCGTCTCACTCGCGCGCGATGCCCCTCCGCACGGCGCGCGTTAACATGGCGGCAGCTGCCGACCAATACCAGGCATCTCTCACTCCATGTACTTGCGCGCGATAATTACCTACCGGCCGCCGGACCGTAACTGGTCCATTTCTCAGTTGACTGTCGACAGCCGCGTGGCGCGTTCGTACGCATATATTTCGCTCGAACTGTTTGTTGTCCATTCTATGGAAGGTTTAAAGTACCTTTTTATAATTATGTAAAAGATCTAGAGGCCACATTTATTATAAGCTTTGAACAAAATATGTGTCAGAATCTACCATAAATACAGAAATATACTATTTAACTACCCTTGTATGTACTTGTTTCCTTTTTTATATAAACTTTTTGTTCGATTCCGAGTATTCTCCATAATAAAGTTCAACAATTGTGAATTTCGCCATGCAAAATTTTATTAATCTACATATAGGTACTATATTAATATAAGTAATAAAGCGGAAGGTTTTTTTGTTTTTTTTAAACAGTCGGATTCAAAAACATATTTTTATATATGATAGCCAGATATAGGCTAAATCTTATTTAAAAAAATAGGTATCCCTACGAAACTTCCCAAGGTGTAAAAAAAAAATCCTATAAAATTCCTAATATCGCGCGCGCTGCGAAAAAAACCATTGATGATGTTAGAACAAAATGCTTAATGTAGTAAAGAATTGTAGATCTTCAATATGTCTACAAAAAAGTCCGTGGTGGAATATACCTATCTCCTAAAAATATTCATATTCAAAAGGTTATTTGCTATTTTGACCAATATAGAATTGATCCTTATCCAGTTAAATATGTTATTTACCTTATATATTTAATGTAGATTAATTGTGCCCTTTACTTCTCTATTTATTCTTCTATCCTTTTCTTTACACTCACCAAAGTAAATAAGTTGTTTACGTGACGAGCGAAGATGTCGTACCGTATACGGTATAGGGTACGACACCACGCAAACGAAGTCGTGCCGATATGGCAGAACAACGTTTGTCGGGTCAGCTATCTATATAAAAATAAACACTTGTAGGAAACTTCTTATTTTTAACAACTTAACTTTTTTAGCATTTTACTTTTTGATTTCATAAAGTGTAAGTACTGTAAATACCTACTGAGATCTTTATCAACAGAGGCATCCCTGGCAATCCACGCTAACCTCGCGGCGGCGAGTAGCTACAAAGCAAAACTCAGTTTACGCTCGTAAGCTTAGGTGCATTTTCGTTCGCAACGTCTAGTGACTCAAAAGAGTAGGCTATTATAGAAGTAGGTATTGTAAATTTTGTATGGAGTGATTTATCTGTTACGTAGTAACTATTTAGTAATCTGTGCCAATACTGCGTTTACCGTACAGTTTTAAAATATATCTTCTGCGCAGGTACATCGGTAAGCCATATCAGTTGGGTACTACTGTACATAATGTTGTCTCCCTTCCACCGCCGGTAGAGCGACTACTCGCAACATAAGAGTGATGCCTCTGGTTTTGTAAGGTTCTATAGGCTCCTGTAACTGCTTACCATCAGGCAGGCCGTATGGTTATTTGATGATTTTGTAGTATAAAAAATGGAACTTCTGAAAATACTATTAAAATTTTATTTAGTCATTTCCCTTAAAAATAATATGGTGCAATACTACGAATATATTTGAAACATTTGTAACACAGTACATCAGGCTCGTTAGCTCAGTTGGTAGAGCGCCGATATTAAACGCTTTATATCCGTCGGAGGTCGGAGGTTCGAATCCTTCACGAGTCGATTTTCGTAAAAATCATACTTTTATCCCCTCAAAGGAGGTTTAAGGGATGTTAAAGTTTGAATGGAAAAAACCTAACGCGCCTTCCGATGAACTTGAAACTCGTAATTGATTTAATACTTTGGACTAAATAAAAAAAACGTTTTTTTTGTGTTTCTCGAAAATTTACCCTTAACGGGACGAAAAAGGTAATTATCTTTTGGTAGGATTATACTGAGTGTCTCGATTAACTCAAAAGTTACCTATATTGGTTCCTTTTATAGATTAACAGAAAGGATTTGAAGGTGATGCGGGTGAAATTACGGGGGTAAAAGTAGTTTAATATTTCGTTGGGTAAAAGCTAGTATTAGCACAGATTACTAAATATGGTATTAGTGCTTTAAACTAAGTTAAAAAATCAAAATTTAAATCCGTAATTGGCTGTAAGTAATGTAATTAACTATGTAAAATTATTGTGACTAAGAGCTGTGGATTTTGTTTTAATAAAAATAAAATAAAAATAATTAGTATTAGTATAGATAGATGTGCAAATTATTCTAGAACTGTGGGAGAAAAAAAGTTTCATCTGATGCATAATTTATAGTATTTGTACTGTTTTGTGGTGCATTAAATGTTTGTCTATGGCGCGTCTACTTGTTAAACGTCATTGTTTATACATGCAAAAGTTTATACCTACCAACTCAATATTTATTTATTGTATCGTCCCTCTAGCAACCTTTGACCTAGGTACCTGATCTGATAACCGACAGATAACCCGGTAAAGTGCCAAATAATGGCATTAAATCATCAATAGATGAATCATTTTATTCTATACAGGTACTTGGGAAAACAAAGTCCGATAAAAAAAAATCTCGTTTGCTTAACAATCTGGGTTTTATACTATTATGATTATTATTATTGTTGTATTTTGTTTTGCTCTGAAGAATCACTCAATTTACTTACATACTTCCTACTCATACAGGGCGAATTTTTGCCATTAAAATTTATTTAAAAAAATTGGGTATTTTCGAAGATATTGTTTTTTTCGAAATTCTGCTGCTTCGTCACAATATGAACAAAATTATGTAATACAATCTTGCTCTCAAGTTGCTAGAAGTTATCCAAAATATTATTTTATATTTTCCTTGACCATGGTTTTATGCTGCGTAAAGTTTGACGAGGTGGAGCAGATCTCGCAGGGACCTCACTATGTTTAGTTTAAAATTCACCCTGTATAAAGTTTGTATGGATGTTAGGATGTGATTTGTAAAGATGTTTGTTACTCTTTCACGCAAACTACGGAACGGATTTGGATGAAATTTGGCACACAGATAGAATATGTTCTGGATTAACACATAGAATACTTTTTATCGATAAATACCATCTTCGGGAACGCGCGTGAAATTAGTTATTTGGGAATGACTTAAATCATTGAAAAAAAAATCTTTAATTATTATGATAACTATCTTGGGAATGCCTCTTATCAGAAGCAATTTAGAAACCAAAATGCATTGTAAAATTTATTGCACACACAATTTACGTGCCTGAAATTAGATCGATCATAGAAAATTCACTGCTCACTACTTCTTGTAACCAATATAACTATAACCAAGGATACTCAAGTCACTGACTGCATTAACTGCATACTCATCTCCCGGGGTCAGCGGTCACGCGGGCAATGCTCAATTGACCCGGCACGGAGGTGACGCGTATGAACTGACCGAGCGGTGTTAATTTGTCAATGCTCGTGGATTAAACTTGGGTCGTATTTATTACAGAAGGTTGGGGCAAAATCGAGGACAAAATCCCTTAGTAGTAATACCGAGAAATCACAGAAAGGACCAATCACTGCATCGTGTGTTCTTGACATAACCAATCAGAATTGATGGAATAGATTTTAAACAAGTTCTTTGCTAAAAAGACATTTTTAATACAAGCTTTTTTTTAAGTGACTGTACTTTTTGTTGACTGTACTTGCAACAAAGTACTCAAGACGAATCAAACGAGCCCAAACTCGATGGGGTTATGTGGCTTTATTACGGAGTTGCTATGGCCACCTTCCAGTTCCATCATCAGATCAGCTCCACGTCATCATTATATTGCATTGTCACGCGATTTGCATATTCGTGCAAATTTTCAGCTCGATCGGAAACCGGAAAGTGGGTCGCAAAATTCCATTACAGACAACGGGACAGGTAAATAAAAGCTTTGAAAAAAAATGAACGTCATTGCACTTTGTTCAATATTCAATAATCATAGGACTTACCGACTTTTTACGTATAACTGTAAACTTGTAAATAAGGTTAGTGTTATAAAGATTACCTTACCACAATGAGAATATGAAATTTGTTAATTAGACTATGTGGTTCAGGAAATACTTATAACTACCACAGTAAAACTGGAAAGTTTTTGGTTAGAAAAACCCAGTTAGAAGGAAGCTTGGAATTTCTTGTATGAAGAAGAAATGAAGTGTAATTATTGGATTTATATTATTTGAACATTTTTTTTTATTGATAGTTGTATAAATAAAATAAAAAAATTGAAACTCTACTTACTAGCTCATGAACTAGCGTTTTGAGAAACTAGTTTTTTTAAAATCAAATCAAAATCAAAAAGTCATTCATTCAGTTTAGACCCTGGTAAGGCACTTATGAACGTTCGAAATACACTTAAACTGAGAAGACTCCGGCAAGAAACTCCGCAAGGCTTTTTGTTGTGGAAGATCTTTTAAAATTACAGTACATTTTTTTCCACAGATATAGCAAATGAGTAATTAATCTGTGGATATAGTCTGATTGTTATGTTATCGAGTGACCACATTTACTTATTAATATCAAATCAAAAGGCCAAATAGACATATTATATAGATTTGTCTTAAAAAAATGGATTTTCATGCAGGTCTCCTATTTTTCTCGCTTACGGAATACATTTCTTTATATTTTGGGATTGGAAGTAAGATGAATAAGTCAAGATTTTAATCCATTACCCAAATTAAAATGTGTTTCCGACAAAAATAGCTTTTTTCCATACATTCTTTGTCTTGACACAAAAACGATTCAGCGAACGAGTTGGTTCGCAATAAGCGTTGGTAATTCGCCCCTTATCTCTTAAAATTAACCTACTTTATTCCTTACTAATTACTTGCTTACTGCATTACCAAAAATACACAACCAATCAACAGTCGAAAACAAACCTTATCTTCATAAAAATAAGGTCAGCGCGATATGCAAAAGTAAACATTGTAATTGTACACTCAGTATGCATGAGATGAAACGGTCGATTCCAATATTTTTCTGGGATTAAACTCAGTTTTGTGTGAAAGGGACGGTTGTTGTAGGCCCCCAGGGGATCACGTTCCTTTTCTAGCTGAGAATCAAATCTTGATACGAGCGCTTTTTATTTTTTGCCGTTGAGGGTATTTCTAGATTTTCGCTAATTATTATCATCTACATTTAGAACGAATTAGAGTTCGCAAATGGAAAAACATAGTATATCAATTTTAATTTCCTTTTAAGTGTTTCGTACCTAAACGGTGCTAATGGGACCCTAACACTAAGCCGCTGTCCGTCCGTCCGTCTCTCTGTCAGTGTGTTGTATCTCATGAACTGTAAAATGTTGAAATTTTCAAATAATGTGCATTTTATTGCCGCTATAATAATAAATAATAATAAAACCGGCAAACGAGGCGGAGTCGCACACGGATGGTTCCGTACAACAATACTAACATTAACTAACTCAACGTTGCTATGAAATGCGCAACAAAAAACAAAGACAAAAACAATTTAAGTGTGTCCGACTCGCACTTGGCCGGTTTATAAATAGCCTAGCATCATGAAAAGGATTAACAGTAAATACTCAATATTTTCTGTATAAAAAGGGTTAAAGCCCTAAAGGGTTAAATTAATAGTTATATATGGAGGATACCCTTTAAAGCCGATCCAGCTATTAAGTACACGTGCACCAGTTAACCGATGAAGATTAATATGGCGGTGTGTTTGACGTTAATATGTAGACGGAGTTCAGACACACTAGCGGCGTGTCGTGAAATAGTAGCAAGCTTATTATAAAAACACAATACGAACGAAGCATGTTGAATAAGTATCTAGTATAATCCTACAAGGAATTTAAGTTTATGGTGAAGGTACTGGATGGCAAGCACCCTCAAGATGGAAATCTGATACCATGCACCAAGAGGTACTTTGTTATAGATACTAAATCGCAAACAAACCTACTGACCGGGTGTAGCAAGCCTCTTTAGGGCCAATATACCGCTTACCACCAAGCCGTAAGCTTTTTCCGACATGGTTTACATCTGGCGGGCTACCACCCTCAAGTTGAAAATCTGTCGCCAAGCACCTATCGGTATGTTCCGACAGCTGCACTTGAGGCCACATCATCACTTACCATGGTGAGATTGTGGTCAAAACACAGGCCTATACATAGAAAAAAAAGTTTTTTTTTTTTACAGTAAATCGAAACCATAACTTACGTAGTAACTATTTAGTAATCTGTGACCATACTGTCACTTATGGCACAGATTACTAATTAGTTACTACGTGTATGGTGTGGTATGGTCCCGGTAGTATGACCGCTTCGTCATGGCTCTCTGCCAGGTCACGTGTCAATACCGGGTGTGTATATATCACTGCTATTGTGTTAGGGAGTGCACCGAGCGGATTGATTTAGTGCCCGCTATTGCTACTGGATTTTAGTTTGATTCGACGCTTCAGAGATAACTTATAATCTATATATTTTGACTCATATATCCTAGGACACACGTTTAGCTGATGCCTATACATACTTGTATATGTCACCGTATTTTTGTGAAAACCGTTAGTTTATAATCTATCTAGCGAGATTATAAACTATCTGACAAATTGCGAACTGTACCAAACTGCTTATAATATAACGTATTCATTTCCGATAGTTTATAATCTAACGTCGTCAAACCGTCATATTGTGAACCGTCCCTGATTGGTCAGTCTTGGTGGTAGTTCGTTCTGTATTCATAGAGTTAGAAAACAAACATAGGAGTTAAATAAAAGAAATGCACATTTAATTGTTTGAGATCAAAATTAAATAATATGTCAATCAAATATGTTTTTTCAAGAAACAATAAAAATTATCAACTACGTTACGTATCGCCTAAGGTGGTGACGCGGGACACATGACGTTTAACCAATCAGAGCGCAAGGTGCGTTCCGACGCATTCAAGTATGATGCCAGTTTACAATATGACGGTTTGTCATGAATAAATTATAAACTATCGGAAATTAATACGTTATATTGTAAGCAGTATGATACAGTTCACAATTTATCAGGGAGTTTATAATCTCGATAGGTAGATTATAAACTAACGGTTTTCATAAAAATACGGTGACATATCGATCTATCAGCGATCTATCAGATACACTCAGATAGTTCATACGCAGCAGGGTAGATGGCACCACAACCTCCTGCATCGCGTTAACAAAGTTAATTCCGTGATCTGCATACAACTATCCAACATGTACAGTTGGACCGCGGTCCCCAGGCAAGATGACCCAGCCTGGCGGAAGATCTTCCCATTTAAATGGAGGTTTCATCCACCTTGCACCTCCATATACTTTTTTTTTATACCACTTAGGTGGCAAACAAGTATACGGCCCGCCTGATGGTAAGCAGTTACCGAAGCCTATGGACGCTTGCAACACCAGGGGTGACACTCGCGCGTTGCCGACCCTGAAGAAACCGCATCACACCCTTTTTGAAGAACCCCATGCTGTACTCCATTGGGAAAACCACGGCAGGGAGCTCATTCCACAGTCCGAGCGTCCGCGGAAGAAAACTCCTTTTAGCCCGCACAGTTCGAAACAATTCTGGTTTCAATGTGTGCAGATGGACTCCCTGTCGATGGCGAGAGTTGCGATGGTGAAAGGTAGCTGTGAGCATCAAGTCGAATAATTCCTTAGAACACTGTCCGTTGTACAAGCGGTAGAACACACATAACGAGGCAAAGTCTCTCCTCAGACTGAAGGGCTCTAAACCGCTTGTGAGCTCGGGATCGTCAACAATTCTGATGGCACGTCGCTGAACCGAGTCTAAAGGCCCAAGCTGGTACCTAATATGATGGTTACTTAATATGGATAATTACACCCAGACTCAGGACATACAGACATGTTTATGAATAAGTCAAAAGCTATTACGGCTTTTTTACAGCCCAATATACCTAAGGAGAAACCATAATGACAAAACGGTAATCATAGAGCGTGCCCCCAATTTACTAACCCTTAAAATAATATAAAAAAATGTTTCGCCTACCATTCATTTCATAGCAAAGTTGTACTACGGAGTCACAAAATTAGGTGCTATTATTATTGTACAGAAAACTGTTTCGTACTTTCCTATGCTTTTCCTTTCTAAAACATTATTATAATAATATAATTTGTGAACAAAAACCCTTGTAACATGTAATAGAACAATAGGTACAGCGTATTCCGTGGTCTACCGTCGACGCGACGCGTAGCACGAGCGGCGATACTAGTTATGCTAGTTATCGGAAAGTGGCTTTCTATCACACTGTACATACATAATATTATAATAATTATGTATACGGAGATCCCATGAGCGATTTTTTATACTCTAAGCAAAAGCTATTTGAAAGATCAGACCGATTTTATACATTTCATATGTTGTTACGCTCTATATTACAAAAATAGTTGTGGTAATACACAGGATTATGCATGGGAGGTAAATATGACGTGCATCTATACACTAACAACCTAACTCACGAAACATTATTTAACTAATATCCCGATTAAGGCCGGCCGCATACTATAAGAAATTTTCTGACATAAAATTTTTGACGCCCGACAGAAGGTTTGCTCATACATTTTGTTCTAGACCCCGCATATAATCAAAAAATTCTGACGTGTCTGACGACCAAAAATTTATGAGGAAGCGGGCGTCAGAAATTTTCTGACATAAAATTTCTTATACGTAGTTACGTAAATAAAATCACCTTACTGTCAAATTATATCGTAATAAATATGCATTATTCGCACTATATAACAATGAAAACATTGTTTTAGTTCGGTGTGACACGCGTCCAACTTGGCACGGGCACGCGATTGCGCGGCAATTACGTTACCGCGGCCAGTAACTAATGTGTGCGGGTTCGACTCCCGGCTCGTTAATGCACCGCACCGCACTACACGCGTGCCGGATAATGGCGTATCTACATTAATTAAATCACACGCTATTTTGTATAGTTCAACAGTAAGGCGAGGATAAAATTAACAAAATAAAATCTTTTTTATTAATCATAATAAGTTGCTTATTTGTGTTCGGTTTCAAACGGATTTTACGTACGTGATGTTGTAGTCTATATTATAGGTAATTCTTCAAAAACGAGGCAGTAGGTATTTAAAAAAATAACCGGACTAAATTTCTGTTTTCGGGTTCAAATATAAAATAAAATAAAATATAATATTTTAATAAAATTAAATATAATATTTTTGTCCATGTTGTCATCCCTTGACACATTGGACAAAAATATTTAAATTTAAAATAATCTGTTATTCGAAATAAGTAATTTTAGTTGTATTATTTTCTAGCTTGTTCCTTTCTTTGTTTTAAGTAATGTTAATTTAATATTCGTATTTATATAAATTTTATGTATAAGTAATCTGTATGTAATGGTAAGTACCGATATAAAGTAAGTATTCACACCTGTTATTGGTTAGTAGGCTTGTCTTAAACTTATGTGTATGTGATGTTGTGTATTGTATTGTCTATAAGCTGTTGGAGTGCCATTAAAGTAAAATAAAAAATAAATAAAAAAAAAAACAAATTTAAGGTATTTATTTAGAATGAATTTATTTTGATTGATTCTTTCAATCAATATCAAAATAAACAGAATTGTTTTTATAAAGCTGGTTAGATTCCTGGTGTATGTGGTATATATAGATCCGTGTTTTACGACAGCACTCAAATGAGTTTATTGATTAATTATCTATATACTGTCTCTTTATCTGGGGGCACGGAAGTGCCCCCCGCCAAGACAGCCAAGCGAAGCGAAAGGGCACTACCTACCTTTTCTCGAAGCGCTTCGTCGTTTTTTTGAACCCTCATATCTTGGGTTTAGATTATACCAGATAAACAGAATTCTCAGAATATAATGTCAATAGTGAACTTATTAAACATATTAAGTTTCAATAACATAGCTCTTATACTTTAGATTTTATTGATATCTAAAAAACCCCGATTTCGTCACTGACTCACTGATGATCATCAAAACTCATAGGGTACTTCCTGAAGTCCTAGAAAGCTGAAATTTGGTATGTAAGCTTGTATTAGTACACAATCACCAAAAAAATTATAAAACTTGGAAATTTCAAACACAAAAAAAACTATAGCAACTTACAAAAAGAAGTGAAATCCCACCAAAAACATTTCTATGTAAAATGTTGCCGCCAAGACATCAAAAAGTTATCAGATCTCATGTAGAGCCAAGCTTATAACTCTACATGCACTTACTCTACAAGCCCTAACTTCACAAACTCTACAAAATATGTGGCTTGGCCGTTTCGCTACCATCACATGGGAGTAAGGTGAAAAATGTTCATTACTTTTTTGTTATTCAATAGTTCTTGTAGTAGTGGAACGGCCAAGCTACATATTTTGTAGAGTTTGTGAAGTCAGGGCTTGTAGAGTAAGTGCATGTAGAGTTATAAGCTTGGCTCTACATGAGATCTGATAACTTTTTGATGTCTTGGCGGCAACATTTTACATAGAAATGTTTTTGGTGGGATATTACTATTAATTAAACAGAGATGCAGATACTTTAATGAGTCATTAGACTAATTGACGGCTGGGAGAATTGAAATGTCACGGGTGTTGAAAGTCAGTGCTGAGTCGGCGAATTCAGGAGAAACAAAATGCAGAGTTTACAAGCTTTTGTCACGAGCGTAGAGTGAAGGAACCGTTGCCTTAAATTTTAATGTATTATTTTATTCTGTACTAGCGGACCGCAAAATTAATAAGTTATATACATTTGAGTTTTTTTTTAAAGATAACAATGTTTACTGTGTGTGTACCTTAGGAGATAGAACATAATAGTGAAAATCGCATCAATACATTTCGAAGTTAAGGAGATACTACGCGGACAAACAGACAGACACAAATAGCGACTTTGTTTTATTTTTACTATTTATTACTTTTGCTAAAACTTAAAAACGGCTAACCCGTTTTTTATGTTTTGTTCGCTCAAATACAAAACAAAAAAGTGAAATACCTACCAACAAAAAAAATTGGTGGTATGAAGTTCACCGGTGTATATTAAATAATCGCAGATACTCCGCAAAGTAATGGTACTTACTCAGTAGGCCTGGTGGCTCCATAATACCGGTGCTCGGTGTAGAACAGCCTCGCGCGCAGCTCGGTGGCCAGCTCGTGGGCCAGCCCCGCCTGCACCCACCCGGGGGAGATCTCCCACTCGCCACCCACGAAGATCACTATGGCATCATCGCCCAATGCATTATTGTGGTAGTAGCGCTGGAATGTAAAGAGTTAAAGAATGACGAGACGCGCGACACATATGAAAATAGCAGAGTCCCGGGAATTGCGGGAATTGTCAATGTGGTATGTCTAAAGACAAAGGTCTTCAATCAGTGCGTGTTGCCAGTGATTATATACGAGACAGAGACGTGGTCTTTCACCGCTGGCCGCATAAATAAGCTCAGATTCACTCAGCAAGCTATGGGATGAGCTATGCTCGGAATTTCTCTACGTGACAGGGTCCGAAATGAGGACATTCGTAGGAGAACAAAAACGACGGACGTAGCTCGTAGCTGAAGTGGCAATGGGCAAGCTACATCGCTCGAAGAGCCGATAACTGATGGGGAAGAAAGGTTCTCGAGTGGCGACTACGTACTGGAAAGCGCCGAGTGGGACGACCTCCCACCAGGTGGACCGACGACCTGGTCAGAGTCGATGGGCGACGCAGGATGCAAGCGGCCCGTTCGAAGTGGAAATTAATAGGGGATGCCTATGTTCATGGGCTGATATGATGATGTTGATGTCAATGTGGTGTCGTTCCTGCGGTGAGTATGGTCGCCATCGCTCCATGAGGAAGCACTGTGGTGTGCGGGGATCAGCGGTGTACCACCTTTAAGTTCAGTAGCGAGCTTGCCCTAGAAAGGCCCGTATCAAGATTTGTTGGGGGGGGGGGGGGGCATCTGCCTGACTGAATGATATTCTTGCTTAGTCGTTCCGGGCCTCTGTAGCCCGGAGGCCCCATGTCTTTGATACGGTGGTAGCTAGGCCCCTGTTCAAAATCTGTCGGCAACATTTGAGTGATACCCCTGGTGTTGCAAGCATCTTTAGGCTACGGTAACCGCTTACCATCAGGCGGACCGTATGTTCCTTTGCTACAATCTCGAGATTACTTACCATAGGAAAAGTATCATTATTATGGGCTTGGAAGTGGTTGATGCGGACGTCCACCCATCCTTCGACAGGGTCGTTGCGGTTGTTGGAGGCTGGCGGTGGAGGCTCCAGGTCGCGCAGTGCCAGAGCAGCGGGCAGGAGGAGTAGTGGCAGCCCTGGAAATTGTTGGCAAATGATGGTGTTCAGTCGTATTGACCTAAAATCCCTTGGTAAAAGTCTTGGGCTCAAATCTATACAAATAAATAAAATTGAAGTGTCTGTTGATCGAAGGTTTATAATGACAAAAAAACTAATTGCACTTTATGCATATGACTGTAGGTATATACGGTTCGGTACGGTAAATATGTGTGTATCTGTTTGATCTAGCTAATCTCCGAAACGGCTGGATCGATTTAGACGGGTCTGTCACTGACAGATAGCTGATATTATAAGGAGTAACTTAAGCTACTTTAGGGTTCCATCTAAAAAAAACGCGCGTGGGAAACCGCGGTTGTCAGCTGGTAATAAACGGTGCAAGAAAACATAGTGAGCAAGCCAGATGGTAGGGTACTTTGTAGTACCCGCCTGGCTGGCTACCACCCTCAAGTTGAAAATCTGTCGTCGGTGTGTTCCGCAGACGTTGCAGGCAGTAGTCGTTACACGGCGCGCCGCCGCCGGCAAATTCTTGGTCGGCGCCCACCTCTACCTGTATGTGATATATGTGTCATCACTGAAATACTATAATTAAAAAACTGACTTATATAATCTACTTTATTGATAAGATAAGGTTTATGGATTTGAAATAATTCTCAAACACCAATGTTAATTTATAATATTAATAAAGAAAAAAAATTAAAACGTAATGCGTTATGATGAGCAGTGAGAAAAAGTGGCATAACTCATTTTTATCAAAAAATTACTTCATACTAATGAAATTATTAACATTTGCTTATTCTGAAATAAACAGTATGTTACGATGCGTGTGACCTAATTAGTCTATTATGGATGTAGGTCTCGAGTATCATATACTTTTTTAACCGACGAAAAAACGGAGGAGGTTTACAAATCGACGCGTATATTTTTTTTTTATTGCACGTGTGTCATATCATAAAGCCGCACTTATTAAACGCTTCTCCGTGTAATAATGGTGCCGATTGTGTTGTAAATCGCACTAAACTAATTTTAGTCACATCTCATCTCTTTCTTACGAACATGATTGAAAAAGGATAGAACATATTTTAAGTTGTCAAATTAATCTTTGCCGTCTTATTTTGCGTGTAAATACAACGGCATTAGGCGTAACCGCGATAGATGGCAACTAAATTTATATTGAAAACAAGCATTGGACTAATTTGACAGGACTAAATTTCTTACATCCTTTTCTTATGTTCTTTGTTAGAAAGAGACATAGTGACATTAAAATTAGTTTAGTTGTGAACAACAGAATCAGGGCCAATGTACTACTTAAGTGACTAAAAGTATGTAATTAGTGCAGCAGTGACTAAAAGTGTGTAATTAGTGCAGGTTTAGTTCACACATAGCAATAAAAGTATAATTTATATTTATCCAACGTCCTATAGTTCCAAGTTTCTCTAAATCTTACAATAATGATGGGCGTGATTGAAAAACTAATTACAGACATAGTACGCACTACAATTAATGTTTCGGAATTTCCTCATAAAAACCGTTAAGGAAAAACAATAGCTTGTAGCCGATCAGTCTGACCAACACTTTGTTTGTAGCCGTGGCTTCTGGCTCGTAGGTATTGTTCATATTATTATTATTATCCATATTTTTTTATACCACTAAGGTAGCAAACAATCATACGGCCCGCCTGATAGTAAGCGGTTACCGATGAACACTTGCAACGCCAGGGGTATCACTCGCGCGTTGCCGACCCTGCAGAAATCTCTTGACACCCATCTTGTAGAACCCCATGCTGTACTCCATTGGGAAAACTACGGCGGGGAACTCATTCCACAATCTGAGCGTCCGCGGAAGGAAGCTTCTTTGAGACCGCTCAGTTCGAAACTATTCTGGTTTTAATGTGTAGGGATGGACTCAACGTCGAAGGTGAGAGTTGCGATGGTGGAAGGTAGCCGTAGGCAAGTCGAAACATTATTTAGAACACTCTCCGTTGTACAAGCGGTAGAATTCACATAAGGAGGCAAAGTCTCCTCAGAATGAGGGTTTGCATTATAATGTTCAAATGGAGATATTATAAATCCATCTAGGCGCGGGTAAAGCATGGGGCGCTGCTAGTCTATACAACGTGTAACTAAAAGGGTAAATCTATCGAAAAGGTCCAAAAGGGGTGAAGACTACATCAGGTATAGACTCTCTATAAAAAGTTTAAGCTCAAAATAAATTGCTCAAAAATTCATATCAAATTGCTTCCAAGTTTATTGAATTAATCAACATGCCACCTCTCAAAGAGAGTCATATCTTTTCACGTCAATTACTAATATTATTATAATAATTTCTCTTGCGCGATCTGTGCGCCTAGTACCTACCTATTAAAGGAGACGTGTACTTTTGTGCACCCTGTCCGTTATACGTTGTATAAATAAGAATTAAGTGCTGTTCATTGGTAAGTGCATCACTTGAGACTAGCTGGACAGATTTGGGTATTTTATTTTTAAACATTCTTAATAGTCCATAATAGGGTTTTAACTGAAAAAATCATTGAAAAAGTTGCCCAAAAATATGAAAAAATCGGGAAAGACTATCAGTGGTTTTTCCATAGAATTGACATGAGCTCCTTTTTATCCCAACGCGAGTGAAACCACGAGGGACAGCTAGTAAGAAATAAAAAATACTTACACATATTTTTTATTAATTTCACAAATAAATATGAAACATGGGTGAACGATGTGTCCGCACAAGATTATAACTCGATTAATGTGGTTATCGGTTTGATAACCGAAAATTCATGATTTAAAGATAATTATGATAAAATGTTAAGAATTTTGATAGGCTGACTCTATAGCATAAAGGTATAACTCATTTGATTGTAAAAATAATTGTTATAAAATTAGATTAATTATTATATGCATAATGAATTTTATAACATTACATTTTAGATTAGATGAATGAAAAATCTTTTATTCATCACATCTTAAATCGATAATGTTTTAATATCGCGTTTTCATTGCATAAACAATATGGTATCAATAAAATTATCGTATAAATTGAAATGCAACCGACTCAATAATCAAGCATAATTAATCTCAGAATTTCATATTTACAAATGCGGCCGTGGCGAGAATCTTAATCTCTTGACGTACGTATTGTATAAAGTAAACATACTTATAAAACATATAAATAAGGAATTTACCTGTAAGAACAAATCAATCATACTGAATCTTAGACCACAATAGGTCGGCCTGAAAAAAAAGTTATAAATAATTAGTACTGATTTTGCCAACTAAAACGAATTATTACCTTTTCTGCAGTTACACCATTTATTTACTAAGCGCGTCATTTTATCTTGAAAAAATACGATTAGCATAATACATGAAGGATTAGACAGATAACGTATTCATCAAACCTAGTTTTTTGACCAACATGGAATGAATATTTGCTAATTATTGATTACAACATTTTTTAATACTGCTAAGGTAGCAGACCAGTATATATCCCGCCTGATGGTAAGCGGTTTCAGTAGCCTATGGAAGTTTGGAACACCACGGGTCGGCAATAACACGAGTTGCTGATCTAATATCGATTCAGTCTACTTTGTAGTTTGCCGCCGCACTGGACGTAGGTACTATTATGTAATGAATCTAAGCTTGTTTGAAAAGAGTAATTGCTGAGTTTATGGCCGGCTCTTCTCAGCAAATGCAACCTTTCGAACCGGTATTAGAGTCAGACTTTTCATAAGTGCCTGCGAAGGTCTATTATATTGTTTTCTTTTCATCAGCGTCTCAAAATAGTACTTCACTGCTGGGGCACAAAGCCTCCTCAAGTTCTCATATCTTCGGAAAAGCTAATGATATATCCATAGTAGGTATTTGGATCACACTTAGGACATTCAAATTTTTAAACTGACTCGTGTTAATCAATGGAATAAGACCTACATAAATATAGTATATATGACGTAAGTACAAAATCATACCTTATAATCAAATCAATATAATAATATCAATATTCCTTTTGGAGGGGTTGATCAATTTCCATAAGTATTTGCCCAGAGGTGCGGATAAGTTGTGGAGTGCTATAGTATGGACTAGTGGTTTGAACATGCACGGCTGCACAGTGACTATAATGCTTCTTGCATTATAGTCACTGTGCTGCTGCGGCTTTTGGGTATCAAATGAAAGCTTGTGTACAGCCCATTCCATATATGTAATTGGTGCCGATTCTGTTGTAAATCGCACTAAACTAATTTTAGTCACATCTCATCTCTTTCTTACGAACATGATTGAAAAAGGATAGAACATATTTTAAGTTGTCAAATTAATCTTTGCCGTCTTATTTTGCGTGTATTTAGGGGTAACCGCGATTGATGGCGACTAAATTTATATTGAAAACAAGCATTGATCTAATTTGACAGCACTAAATTTCTTACATCATTTTCTTATGTTCTTTGTTAGAAAGAGACATATTGACATTAAAATTAGTTTAGTTGTGAACAACAGAATCAGGGCCATTGTAATACTTTTATGCTACCATTTTGACGTAAACTGCAAAAAACCACGTTTAATGCAAGGACAGTAGGTGCATACCTACTGAGACTACTGTTACTACGGTTACCGTACGTAACTAACAGAGTTGCAATGGTTGTTAGCCTTACTTTACCTTACCACTCATTTAGTTCTGAATAACTCATTGTATAATGACACTAAAAAGTCTGAAATAAATTAAATTATTAAAAGAAACAAAAAACCCGACTGCGTAAAACAAAAATTAACTGAAAAGAGAAAAACAAGCTCATTAATCTATAGAATTTTGAATATAACTTTAATTTTATAAGGCATGGATAAAAAGGGATTCCCGAAGCGGAATCATTTGTATTTTTTTGGACGCCATATTGGAAGGTCAAATGTGAGCGCGCGATGCATTTTGGCGAGTATAATTGAATCGTTAAATTGTATCGTAGATGGATACGTAGCCCACTTAATTGGCAGGGTACGAGGTAGCGTAAAATGCCTACAGCACCTCGGGTCGGGTCGATTATTAGAGAAATAGCTTACTTATCTCGCGATTGATAAATCGGGCCAACTCTGTAGGTAATCGAACGGTAATATTTTTAGTAGTAGTTGTGACATAGTTTTCAAAAGTATGATGTTTTTGGTTCATCATCATCATATCAGCCCATTCGATGTCCACTGCTGAACATAGGCGGCGCCCAGCGACTCTGACCAGGTTGTCGGTCCACCTGGTGGGAGGTTGTCCCGCTCGGCGCTTTCCAGTACGTGGTCGCCACTCGAGTATCTTTATTCCCCATCGGTTATCGGCTCTTCGAGCGATGTGGCCCGCCCATTGCCACTTCAGCTTACTAACTCTATGTTATGTAGTTATTATAATGTTTTGATTAATCGTTTAATAATAAAACTTACGGCCCCCTTTTCAAGTACAACTTTATCAGAATTCTGACACTGTTTAAGTTATCATACAACAAAACCTAAATGAATTCTCCGCCGTGGTTTTTCCCTAGGGAGTACAGCATGGGGTTCTTTGCTAGTGATACCCCTGGTGTTACAAGGGGCTACGGTAACCGCGCCACTATCAGGCGAGCCGTATGTTTCTGTGCTACTTTGGTAGTACAAAAAACAATACCTACCGTGAGAATCAAATTCCGCGAAAATGCGCATGCACAGTCTGTATTTAACATGGCATTTCCTTTGTTCTTTGTGTGTATATGCAGGTGTAATTATGTTATTATTTAACATGTCACGTGCGTGTGTGAGTCAGTGTACACACGTGTCACGTCAGCTGGTTTGCGTGGATGTATGGTGGAATGGATGCGGCTTGAGCGTTGTTGCGAAATTTGTATGAGTGAGAGTTTTCTAAAAATTTTGATTGTGGTTTTTACTACGCTGTAAGTAAAAGGTTTTGCTGAAAATGTATCCCTTTTGATATCTTTTTTTCTCTATCCTAACTAATTTATTAATTAATATTATAAATGCGAAAGTGAGTTTGTTTGTGTGTTACGCCTTCACGGCTCAACTACTCAACGGATCATCTTGAAATTTGGCCTATGGTATGGAGAAGGACATAGGCAATTTTTATACCGGGAACGCGAGTGAAACCGCGGGGGACAGCTAGTACTAAATAAAGAAAGAAAAAAATATATTTATTTTGACATTACAGAATTATATATACCTCATATAACACAGCAACGAATATTGCAAATTATACAAATACACAACATATTCTGTACAGTAGTACCCAACTGATATGGCGCATCGTGAATCTTCTTTCGCACAGAAAAGAAAGTATGGCCCCGAAAATTAACGAAAGAATGCTTAAAACTTACAATCAACCTTAGATCACTACTATAAGGTTCATAATACACTGCAGCCGTTAGTTCCGTCTCACTCGCGTTAGTCCCCTCCGTACGGCGCGCGCTAACATGGCGGCAGCTGCCGAAATAGCGTATCCCGCGCTTTGAAAATGTATCTTCTGCGTAGGTACATCGGTAAGCCATATTAGTTGGGTACTTGGTTTGGGAAAATGATTATGAGAGGTAGGGCATAACGGGTTCTCTCGTTTAAAATACGGAGCATCTCGACTGACGAAGTACCTTACAGAAGATTGCAATCGAATAATACTACTATAATGTGTAGTGTTGTGTTCCTGCGGTAAGTAAGGTTGCCGGAACTCCATGAGGAGGCGCTGTGCTGGCTATGTAGTAACCGGGACCAGAGGTGTGGTAGTCTCTTCCACTGCCAGCACAGAGACTCCTCTCAACTCCGAGTGCGAGTGATAACCCTGGTTGCATCTGTCGGACCTTATGCTACTTTAGTATCAAAAGGGTTACAAATTTATGATCCATTTTTTTTTATACTGCTTCGTCGGTAAACTAGCTTCGGTTCGTCTGGTGGTAAGCGGTCACGGTTGCTGACCAGATTCACATGATATTTGGCACACAGATAGATCATCTCCCAGATTACAGGTTACATAAGATTCCTCAGGAACGCAGGTGATGCCACGGCGCAAACTAATTATTCTAATGAATATTTCAACCTCATCGAGAAATAAATTTACATAGTTATGTTAATTGCAATAATTTCACTGATTTCAAAAGTCTAAAACTAATTAGCAATAAATATTTTAGGCATAGACAAAGGTATTATTGATAAATTACTATAATTTAATAAATTATTACAATAACTGTTAATTAGTAAGGATGTGTCATATTTGAATTTGAGGAAACGACGATGATTTATTTATTGTACGCAATTATTAATAATTATTGTGGACAGTCATAGTTGGTCTTCAAGTTTATAAATTGTACCTATTATTATTGTTATAATTTAAAGCACTGCAATACCTTATAAAATTCAAGTTATATTCAAAATTCTATAGATTTAAGAGCTTGTTTTTCTCTTTTCTGTTAATTTATGTTTTACGCAGTCGGGTTTTTTGTTTCTTTTAATAATTTAATTTATTTCAGACTTTTTAGTTTTATACAAAAAGAGTTATGTATTAGTAGTTATGTATTAGCGGTACGGTAAAGGAACGCTAACAATCATCGCAAATCTGTGATTTACGTATGGTAACGGCTCAGTACCTACTGTCCTTGCATTAAACGTGGTTTTTTGCAGTTTACGTCAAAATGGTAGCATAAAAGTATTACAATATATACATATATATGGAATGTTCTATTTACAAGCTTTCATTTGATACCCATATTGTTATAATAACGAAACTTTAATTTTTAATACACCCCTATTTTTGTATTCTTAGGCGCTATATAAAAATAATATACCCTATGACACTCCCCCAGTCAAGACGAATCTAACGACACCTCATATGCTTAAATCCATCAAGCCGTTTAGGCTGCAGAGCGGAACAAAGAAATAGACATACATACATCATACACTCGAAAAACATAACCCTCCTTCCGGGTCAGTCGGGTAAAAAGTATATAAAGGTGCGTCTACATTAGGCGAACCGAGCACGGTCGAGCCGAGTACACGCGGAGCACGAATACGCGTAGCGTAGACGTGGACTTACGAGCCTCGAACGAGCGTTCAGCTCGCGCTCGACTGCGCTCCGCCAATGAAGAATGTTCACTAATTTTGAATTTTAGCTCATCGCATTTTCTGTAGAAAATAAAAAATATATGTGAAAGAATTATTTCAATACGACAATTACTTTCCGAGATATAGAATTTTTAAATGAGCGCGCGACGCCGGATTCGACCCCCCGGTACTTGATGCGTGTGACGTCATGTTTCAACGCTCGCTCAGTCCGTCGCGCTCTTTTTCTCTTGAAAAATCTTATTCCTTGGGTTTATAAATTTGAAACTTAGCACTATTACTTATTTAATCAAATAATACAGCTTCTCATTATTAGATTTTTAAAACTACCCCTAAAAGGGGGTTTAGGAGGTGTTAAAGTTTGTATGGAATAAACATACCGCGCGGTCCGATTAACTTAAAACACGGTTTTAATACATCGTATAAAAAAAAAACACGTGTTTTTGGGTTTCGCGAAAATCGACCCCTAGTAGGGCAAAAAGGGGTAATAATGTTTTAAGGGGAGGATTTTACTACGTCTGTATTAACTCAAAAATTGGAATACATTAGTTCCTTTTGTAGCCTAAGAAAGGATTTTAGAAATTCCATCCCTCCATCCAGTGGGTAAAGAAGAGGACGCAGGTTAAAACGGCGGGGCGGAGTGTTAGTTTAGAGATAAAATCAAGGCTTATTGTTTTGAAGATCGTCAGTATAGTGAGAGTCTGCTATCTACACATTATTCATTTATAGTGTGCATTATTTTGGTACCCCCGCAGTTTCACCTGCGCGTACCTACAGTTTGAATTTTTTGCGCGGAACCCCGTTATTATTTTTCTAAAATAAAATTAGCCTAAGTTCCTTCTTATAACATACGTTATCTACCTGTGATAGTCTCCTTAAAATCGGTCCAGCCTTTCCGTAGGTTAGGACACAGATTACTAAATATTTACTACGTAAGTAAGGAGGCCGGAACAAATTGTGTCAAATGTTTAATCCGCATGCGAAGACGGTTACTATAAAAATAAATAAATAAATATCCTGGGACATTCCTCACACACGGTCATCTGATCCCAAACTAAGCAGAGCTTGTACTATAGAAACCAGATAACTGATATAATACATATACTACTTTTTATTTGTAAATACATACTTAATATACATAATTACACCCAGACTCAGGACATACAGACATGTTCATGCACACAAATACATGTCCTGTGTGGGAATCGAACCCACGACCTGCGGGGCGTAAGGTGAACCTTAACCAACTGCGCCAACTGGCACGTATAACAAGAGTATAAATAGGTACAGATAAAACATTACTACTTATTTGTTATCTATAACGTAAACTTAAACCGTCTTATTAATAAATAAGGTGTAAGTCAAGTATAGTTAAACCTAGGATTAAAATATATCCGTCACTTTCTAATGTCATATAAACAAAAAGGGCTGGAGCATGGCTGGAGCTATCTTAATACCTGGGTGTTACAAGACTGACTTACACCTTATTTTTTAACTAGCTTCTGCCCGCGGCTTCGCCCGCGTGGCCGACAGGAAAAAAAATACATATTTTTCTTCAAAAGCACATTATAAGCGCTCTCACTCCCTCTCAATTGAATATACAAACTAACATTATCCCAAACAAAGCAATAATGACGAAGTTCTCCGTAAAACTAAACTAATCTCTGGGATGAGAGTACTCGAAGCGTGTGTGAAAAGACCTAAATAGGAGACAGCCAGAAGTGGATAGTAAATAATTTATATTGTTTACAACGAAGCGCCTGTCAAATTCCGATAACAATACAATATTATGGTGACCGCGAGCTGAACTGATGATGGAGACGGAAGGTAGACAAAGTATCTTCTCAGTGACTAACAGTAGATTGATGATGTCTGGACTCATTTTAATCCGCTTACAGTACCAATTATGTATTTTGGCTCTGTGTTGTCACCAACACTGTTCCTACTGCATATCAATGATATGCTGTCTATTGACGGCATTCATTGCTATGCGGACGACAGTACAGGGGACGCTCAATACACGGGCCGTGCAAATATCCCTCGTTCCGAGGTGGAGGAAAGTCGCGAACGGCTGATGTCTGAAATCGAGAGTACACTAACTAGTGTCTCCGATTGGGGTCGACTAAACCTAGTCCATTTCAACCCCACCAAGACTCAAGCCTGCGCGTTCACCGCTAAGAAAACCCCATGGTCTGTGGCTCCACAATTCCAGAACACCTCCTTGAACATCAGTCAAAGCATCGGGATCCTTGGTGTCGACATTTCTAGCGACGTTTTGTTCCGAAGTCACTTGGAAGACAAGGTTAAGCTGGCATCCAAAAAGCTTGGAGTACTCAATAGAGCGAGGCAGTACTTCACATCGGGGCAAAGGCTGCAACTTTATAAGTCGCAGGTCCGGCCTCATATGGAGTACTGTTGTCATCTATGGGCGGGAGCACCTGGATACCAGCTTGGGCCTTTAGACTCGGTTCAGCGACGTGCCATCAGAATTGTTGACGATCCCGAGCTTACAAGCGGTTTAGAGCCCCTTAGTCTGAGGAGAGACTTTGCCTCCTTATGTGTGTTCTACCGCTTGTATAACGGAGAGTGTTCTAAGGAATTGTTCGACTCGATGCCCACAGCTACTTTCTACCATCGCAACTCTCGCCATCGACGGGGAGTCCATCCTCACATTTTGAAACCAGAATTGTTTCGAACTGTGCGGGCTCAAAGGAGTTTTCTTCCGCGGACGCTCAGATTGTGGAATGAGCTCCCCGCCGTGGTTTTCCCATTGGAGTACAGCATGGGGTTCTTCAAAAAGGGTCTGAAGAGATTTCTTCAGGGTCGGCAACGCGCGAGTGATGCTCCTGGTGTTGCAAGCGTCCATAGGCTACGGTAACTGCTTACCATCAGGCGGGCCGTATGCTTGTTTGCCACCTTAGTGGTATAAAAAAAAAAAAAAAAAAAAAAAAAAAATATTTTAACCGACTTCAAAAAAAGAAGCGAGGTTCTCAATTCGTTTTTTTTTTTAAATGTTTGTTACCTCATAACTCCGTCATTTATTAACCGATTTGGAAAATTTTTGTTTGGAAGTGTACACTTCCCGTTTGGTCCCATTGTCATCAGGTCAGGTTTTAATTACTTTTTAGTGCAATTTGAAGTCGGTTTTTTTGTAAAACAGTTCAAATTATATAAAAGCCTTTTATCTAAACCCAAGCTATAAATCCTCTATTAAAGTTCCTGAAACAGTTTGCTTATTGCCAACATTAAAACATCCGGTGTCATGGTTACCATTATATCATCCAAAACAGTGTATAATGTTGTACTGAATTTCATTATGCAACTCTTTTTTTTTTTGCTTTTTCAGTCCATTCTTTACTCATCAAACAGCCACATTCTCCGTGGTATCCTTATGAATTTCAAAAAAAGAACATTTTCATGCAGGCGCGTTTCACTATCACAAAAAAACTTAGAGGTTAATCGAATTCACGTCGTATCCCGCCATTTTGGTTAGATATTAGAATTGCAGAAATTTATTACTTTGTTGTTTACAAAAATAATTGGACTGTTTTACAAAAAACGTAAACCGACTTCAAAGTACACTAAGAAGTAATCAAATTCTGATCTGATGATAATGGGACCAAACGGGAAGTGTACCCTTTCAAATAAAAAAAGAATTTTCCAAATCGGTTAATAAATGACGGAATTATGAGGTAAGAAACATAAAAAAAAAAAAAAACATTCGAATTGAGTCATACATTTACTTGTGCTGTAAAACCTTGTTTTTAACCAAAATTTACAATTCCAAGTCAACCGGTTAAGTTTTGGGTCGAAAACCTATATGGTAGATCCTGTTGACCTAGAATCACGAAATTCAATTTGAGTAGGGTTACATTATTATTATTATTGCACGGAACCCTCCGTGTGCGAGTCCGACTCGTACTTGGCTTTTTAAGCCCTATTTGACTCTGTTGGGAGATGATTTTGGAAAAACTGTGATACACATAACATAAATGAAGAGTATGTAACAATTTTCGAGTCAATCGATCGAGAGGATACAAAGTTTCACAGAAATTTCAACCCCCGTTTCAAAATTCCGAAAAAACCCCCCTTCTTAGTGGATACTTACACTTCACAAAGAACACACGTTCTAAATTTAATGTCTCTAGGACCAGCAGTTAAGTCTGTGCGTTGATATATCAGCCAGTTAATGAGTTAGTCAGGACTTTGAATTTTGGGGATGATTTTGGAAAAACTGATAAACGAATGTTTTATTTATAAACCTTTGTGGTTTTTTTGTGAATGATAATAAAGTAATCCCTATGTATGATATTTTTTGTTTGATAATAAAAAAAAACGTGTCTCATAATTTTAACTGAAGAGTATGTGTACCAATTTTCGAATTAATCGACACCGGGAATCAAAGTCAAAGTCAAAGCCATTTATTCAATTTAGGCCCAAGTAGGGCGCACTTAGGAAGGCCAAAGCTACTCATGTTACTACCAGTTCGTAAGTCGGCCTTCAATTGAGAAGAACAGGCAAGAAACTCGGCAAGTTACATTAAAAAAATTTTTTGAGTATATTGGGAATTTTTTTCCATTTTGTTTTTTCAGTGAGTTCCCATACCTTAATTCGTCCCGCTTTTCATCCCTTCGGAGGTGGAATTATCTAAAACGCTGAGACACGTAAAACAGTAAACACACGTAGACACGTAAAGAGAGGTAGAGCATAGCGTTTATTCGCTCAAAGAGCAGCTCGACTGGGGAAGTACCTCCAACTTACAGAATACCGCAGCCAAATAACAAATACCTTTGTTGTGTTTCTGCGCGTGAGTAAGGTCGCCAGAGCTCATTGGGGACGGGGAAGGTTCGGTAACGCGTGAGTGATGCCTCGTGTATTGCAAGCGTCCATATGGCTACGGTAACCGCTTACCATCAGGCGGGCCGTATGCTTGTTCACAGACTTTGGTATAAATATATAAAAAAAAAACGTATAAATTATTTTCAATCGTCAGCCTAAACACAAAATTTGAAGATCCTAACTTCGAAACTGACGGACTTTCATACAAACTTTCATCCCCTATTTTACCTCTTTAGGGGTGGAATTTCGAAAAACTCTTTTCTAGTGGATACCTACTGTTCAAAAAGAATACACCCTCCAAATTTCATGACTCTAGGACCAGCGGTTTAGGCTGTGCGTCGATATATTAATCAGTCAAAATTTATTTAGGTAAACAAACAGATATACAATAACAAATATGTATCGTAATATAGTTGGTTATATATCCCACAGCAAATAGAAAATAATGTTATTTGCATTCGAGGTAGTCACACGCGGTCTCAATATACATTTCAATGTACGTATTCTGTGAGTATTTCAAAATTATCACTCTTTCAACCAGACACTCAGAGATGTCAATTAGAATTTTAAGAAACAATGAAAACAATCAACTACGTTACGTATCGTCAAAAATGGTGGCGCGGGACACATGACATTTAATTTAACCAATCAGCGCGCAAGGTGCGTTCCGACGCATTCAAGTATGATGCCAGTTTACAATATCAAAATCAACATCAATTATGACGGTTTTTCATGGATAGATTATATATAAACTATCGGAAATTAATACGTTATATTGTAAGCAGTATGTACAGTTCACAAAAATACGGTGACATATAGATGTGACGTCATAAACAACTTAAATAAATAATTTTACTTTGAAACTTGAAATACAAAAAATCTCCCTTTCGACCCCCTTAAGGGTTGAAATTCCAACAACACCGATAAACTTTGATAGTAAACTTAGTGACGTTTTATTTGAAAATGGAGGACTTCCATACACACCTTCATCCCCCTTTCATCGCTTCGGGGGTGGAATTATCAATAACGCTGAGACACTTATAAATTAATTTTCAATGGTCAGTCTACACACATAATTTAAAGATTCTAACTTCAAACTGACAGGCTTTCATACAAACTTTCATCCCCTATTTTACCCCCTTAGGGGTGAAATTTCCAAAAATCCTTCCAAAGTGGATGCCCTCACTATATATAATTATAAATTTAGTGATGTTTACTTTGACATTTAAGGACTTTTCATACACAACTTCATCCCCCTTTTTACCCCTTCGGGGTCGGAATTATCAAAAACGCTGAGACACCTATAAATTAAGTTTCAATCGCCAGCCTAAATACGAAATTTGAAGATCCTAACATCAAAACTGACGGACTTTCATACAAACTTTCATCCCCTATTTTACCCCCTTAGGGGTGGAATTTCCGAAAATCTGTTCTTAGCGGATGCCTACATCATTATAACTATCTGTATGCCAAATTTCAGCCCAATCCGTTCAGTGGTTCGAGCTATGCGTTGATAGATCAGTCAGTCACGGTTTCCTTTTATATATACAGAGATGAAATTTCCAAAAATCCTTCCAAAGTGGATGCCCTCACTATATATAATTATAAATTTAGTGATGTTTACTTTGACATTTAAGGAATTTTCATACACAACTTCATCCCCCTTTTTACCCCTTCGGGGTCGGAATTATCAAAAACGCTGAGACACCTATAAATTAAGTTTCAATCGCCAGCCTAAATACGAAATTTGAAGATCCTAACATCAAAACTGACGGACTTTCATACAAACTTTCATCCCCTATTTTACCCCCTTAGGGGTGGAATTTCCGAAAATCCGTTCTTAGCGGATGCCTACATCATTATAACTATCTGTATGCCAAATTTCAGCCCAATCCGTTCAGTGGTTCGAGCTATGCGTTGATAGATCAGTCAGTCACGGTTTCCTTTTATATATACAGAAGAAGATTTAAGGACTTTTCATACACAACTTCATCCCCCTTTTCACCCCTTTGGGGTCGGAATTATCAAAAATGCTGAGACACCTATAAATTAATTTTTGATCGTCAGCCTAAACACAAAATTTGAAGATCCTAACTTCAAAACTGACGGACTTTCATACAAACTTTCATCCCCTATTTTACCCCCTTAGGGGTGGAATTTCCAAAAATCCTTTCTTAGCGGATGCCTACGTCATTACAACTATCTGTATGCCAAATTTCAGCCCAATCCGTTCAGTGGTTTGAGCTATGCGTTGATAGATCAGTCAGTCACGGTTTCCTTTTATATATACAGATAAGGCGGAAAAGGTTTGGTAAGTACCTACTTAAAATTAATTCTTTTAGGTAAATAATGCAAAAAAAAAACAAATTCAAATACACACACAGGAAGCATGTGCATTCTTACTTACTCCTCGCTTTTCAGCGGCAACGGAATCACGATTCGTCGATAAATTAATGGGCAACTATAAGGCTATCTATTTTAATCCTTCATGATTTAATAAAGGTTTTTTTGTATTGTAATGACCTTGATTAAGAATACACACACTATGCACGTAACAGTAGAATAATTCACGGATGAAACAAAACACTTTCCCCTAATATTATAGCGCAAGGACCGCTGGCGACTAACGCAAGTGAGCGGAGCGTTGCAAGATGACGTCACACTGGGGTCACGTGACTGCTAGTGGGCCTCGATATTTTGGGAAATTTCAAATGTCTGTAAAATCATAACTACTTGGTTTTTTTTAATGAAACAAAAACTAGTGTATTTGTATACATAATGGCTCTACTGTTACAAACTTTCAAGCGATTTTGCATACCTAGTAACATTCCTCATTGTTAGTTATGGACGAACACAGGGATTCTAGGCTCGTTGTACGACCACACTTAACATTGCGAACGACGAACGAAGAGCGGCTCGCCATGTTCTCGGTTCGCGTAGCGTAGACGCATCTTAACGATATAGATTTACTGGTTTAAGTAACGTCAAAAATACAACATTACGAAAAACTTTATGAAATTCATAAAAAAGATTTTTATTATATGAGATGTTTATATAAATTATTTAAATTTTTTTTTTTTTTTTTATACAACTAATTAACGGCTGGGTTCCCAGAAGGCTGGCAGCGTTTCCTCTTTGGATAGCCAAGAAAATTGGAAGCAGCGGCAGGCTTGAGGAAAATTTCTATATATAGATTGTATTTTGTACATATTTTGTTGTAAATAAAGATATATTTAATCATTTTACATACTATAAACTTGAAATATTGGACACAGACACCTTAAATAACAAAGGGGTCAACGAAGGAAGAATTTTTCAAAACTAAACCCAATGTGGATGAAGTTGCGGGTCGAATACCTTAGCGTCTTAGCATAAGAAATGCCTCTTCCGTTATTACTATAGTCACGTATTAAGTGTTCCCCGTGCGAAGTGGTACATAAAAAACATACATGGCACGTGCCGCGGTTTGGTGAATATTTGCATTCTGACTCATGGTACCTGACTCATGGATAACCTAAGTAGTTAACCTTATCATGTCCTGAGTATAGGGTTTATGTGGGTCAATTCGTCGCATCGTTGCATGATAATGTAATTAAATAATATAATATACCAGGTGGAGATTTCGAGACGGCATATTTTCAATACCTATGTTGGGTTAGTCATGCTGAACAACTTTTACTATGGGACCAATGGTGAATTCTCAAAAAGATTTGTTAACTGTCCATAGTAAATGTCAACATTAAATTTTGATAATTCATTGTTGATTCCATAGTAAAAGTTGTTTAGCATGACTAACCCAACATAGGTTTCGAAAATATGCCATCTCGAAATCTCCACCCAGTATATACCGAGTAATACCGACCTATACAGGGTGTAACGAAAAAGGTATATACATCTGAAAGGGGTGAAGACTACATCAGGTATAGACTCTCTATAAAAAGTTTCAGCTCAAAATAAATTAGTCGAAAATTCATACCAAATTGCTTCCAAGCACAGATCACGACTTCTAAGCTTATTGAATAAAAATCAACCAACATGTCACCGCTCAGTGAGGGTCAAAGGAGGCATCAGAGAATAAACTTAGGTTCAATATTATTATTATTGAACACTTTTTAGTGCAGGGTTATCTTTTTACCCGACTGACCCGGAAGGAGGGTTATGTTTTTCGAGTGTATGTATGGATGTATGTCTATTTCTTTGTGCCGCTCTGCAGTCTAAACGGCTTGATGGATTTAAGCATATGAGGTGTCGTTAGATTCGTCTTGACTGGGGGAGTGTCATAGGGTATATTATTTTTATATAGCGCCTAAGAATAAAAAATAGGGGGTATTTAAAATAAAAGTTTCGTTATTGTAACAATATGGGTAACAAATGAAAGCTTGTAAATAGACCATTCCATATATGTAAATATTGTAATACTTTTATGCTACCATTTTGACGTAAACTGCAAAAAAACACGTTTAATGCAAGGACAGTAGGTACTGAGCCGTTACCATACGTAAATCACAGATTTGCGATGGTTGTTAGCGTTCCTTTACCATACCGCTCATTTACTTACTAATACATACAACTCTTTCTGTATAAAACTAAAAAGTCTGAAATAAATTAAATTATTAAAAGAAACAAAAAACATCACTGTCAAAAAAAATACCTGCCCGCCATATTTGTTAACGTTCTCATTGTGTGGTTGATGATTATGAAAAAATCTACTTAAAAAAATATAGTTTTTTCCTCGCAAGTGTGTTAAAAAACGTCATATGACACGCGTGTGCATTTATCATTACACTCTCGGCTTCCTTACCGCTTCGTCTGTAATGAATGACCAACTTTGCACACATGTACGTATCCCAATGTACTAGCGATATATTTAATAATTTTCTATAGATACGTCATAGAGTCGTGTTTATGATTATGCTAGTATTATTATTGCTATGACTAACCCAGAATCAATTTACTATGAGAATTTTAACATCCAGTCTTACCATATAAAGTAAATCAGTTTACTATAACAGTAATGAGAACAGAGGTGAGTGGAGAGATTAAAATGCGACGCTATGATTATGAGTAATACGTGTCGAGGCGTCGTGAGAAAATTCTATGAATTCTGACATATTATAAATAGGTTATCCTTCCGCGTTGTTTGATTAAAACTTAGATGATTATCACTAAGATATTTACTTAGAGCTTAGTGGTAGAGACGTCGAATGCCGAGACGAAGGTCCCGGGTTCGAATCCTACAATGAGCTTAAGATTTCGGTGAAGGAAACAAGGAAAATGTAAAACGGTGGTAGGGTTCTTTGTAGTACCCTCCTGGCTGGCTACCAGCCTCAAGTTTAACATTTCTCGCCAAGCACCTATCGGTGTATTCCGACGGCTGCATTTGAGAGCCAGTTCCTTCCAGGCTTTGTGTGTGCACCACCTTCGGTCACATTCTTACTATGATGATGATATAATGTAATAATTGGACTGTTTTACAAAAAACTTAAACCGACTTCAAAGTACACTAAGAAGTAATCAAATCCTGATCTGATGACAATGGGACCAAACGGGAAGTGTACCCTAATGTAAGAATTTTCCAAATCGGTTAATAAATGACGGAGTTACGAGGTAACAAACATAAAAAAAAAATACATTCGAATTGAGAACCTCCTCCTTTTTTTGAAGCCGGTTAAAAAAAACAAAACTGGCCAATAACATTTTTCAAAAATATAATAATTAAAATAAACGGCCAAAACATAAATGAAAATATCATCCGCAATAATTTAAACTTAACTACATTTAATTTCAACAACAATTCGCAGAGGGACGTGTGTTCACGATACAAATCATCATAAATCCCGTGATTAAGGGGCGGATAGAGCACACAAAGGCCCCCCTGGCCCCCAGTAGGCCCCCTGACCTCCACAGGCTTACTGGTAAGCCTTCCACTGGCTTAATTGACCCGGGCTCTTAATAAAGCACCCTTATTTAAAAAGATGAACAATGAATTTTGAGTGAAGTGGCTTTTAAGTTAATTTCTTTGTTTAAAAAGAAAAATACTCTTTTTTAAAGTGGATAGGTTTTTTTTACTATATTCGAAGAAACATCTTTTTAGGGTTCTAATACTGTACTATTATTTATTCTGTGGTAATGTAATATCCAACCAAATTCCGTATACGTGAGGTTAAAACAGTGTCATAGATTACCTAAATCGTTATTTCTTAGATGGATACTTAGATAGATAATACTTTAATATCACACCACATGATTAAAAAAAAACTTTAGAGTGCTGATAGCGTTAATAACATTACCTTTTTGCGATGCGTGAGAAGTTTGCGTATAGATAGATGCATTCATAGATATATCGTACACTAGGGATTTACTCTCTTACTCAGTCTCGTCCCATTCAAGCGGCCCGAGCTGCCAATAGTAATCCGCTCCCCCCCTAATTAGTCGTAACTCATTTTATAAAAAGTCGGCCCCAACTGGGGCGCCCTTAGGCGTAGTTACCACATAGCCTCGGTTGAGAGCTTGCTCACCGATTTGTAGCGTAAAGGTGCTAGGGGAACATTTTGGGCCGGCATCTTGTCAGTGAAAAAAAAAAAAAACAAAAATTGATTTACTCTCAGAAAAATATTACGATATAAACTTTTAACTTGTTCTCGGTAAGAGTGGCCCTGATTCTGTTGTTCACAACTAAACTAATTTTAATGTCACTATGTCTCTTTCTAACAAAGAACATAAGAAAAGGATGTAAGAAATTTAGTCCTGTCAAATTAGTCCAATGCTTGTTTTCAATATAATTTTAGTCGCCATCTATCGCGGTTACGCCTAAATACACGAAAATAAGACGGCAAAGATTAATTTGACAACTTAAAATATGTTCCATCCTTTTTCAATCATGTTCGTAAGAAAGAGATGAGATGTGACTAAAATTAGTTTAGTGCGATTTACAACAGAATCGTCACCAGTATCGATAAAAAACGATAAACTGGCGTTAATTATGTAGTTAGTCGTTCAAACTAAGACTGTGCAGTTCGTTTCAAGGCAGCGTTGCACATACCCGTACTCACGGTACATACTCTAGTAAAATCACTCTATTAATATTCTATCTCTATGGTAAACCCACTATAAAGGCGGTTTGTTTTTGTAAAAAGTTTTTTTTAAATAAACTCTGAAATTGAAAAGACATATACATACTTAACAAATCTCCATCTAAACATCGCCACAGTAAATCCAAATGCAATAAAACAAACAGGTAAACCGACCATCAATTAGGTGGGTGGGACCGCAACAATGGACGGTGGCCGCCGATAAATCTGCGGTATTCACATTCAAATGATGCTACTGTGCTACTGTGCTGCTATTGTAACTTTACTGTGTACTTATGTAGTAGGTAGTTGTATGGTAACGGTTTAAGGCTATTAAAAAAAACTTGACTTTTGTATTTGATTAAATGATCTGTAGATTTTTAGACTACTACAACAATGGCCGCCGAGAGAATGAGTTTCTAACACTTGTTAATATTGGGCTCTCGGAAATGGCTCATCCTATTGCGATGGGTCGTTCACAGGATGGTGCAGTATTTTCTTAGGCATAGTTCAATGATATTCTCATCTTAATCAAATCAGCCGTTTTCGTGATATGGCCAATATTAACAGGTATCAGAAACCGCGGCGGCTGCACAGTAAGGTTCAATTTTACCAACGTCTTGTTACTTTTATCCACAGTATATGACAGGTTGACAGAGACTATGCAAATTCTGTCACACAGCTATATTTATTCCGTGGTTTAGTGCTATTCAATGTTGGTAAATCGTATGAACGGCCCGATGGTAAACGGTTTTTGCTTGAAATTCCATCAATTTCCCACCGACAATACGCTCTGATTGGCCAAGTGAAGAACACACGATGCAGTGATTGGTCCTTATAATAAAAAGAGGTAGATATCTCATTAACGCACGCTAATTATTGCAGACAAGTTCAGACAATTGTCTTAATTTTGCTTAGCGGCTACATATAGCTATCTCTTTTTGTTACCATACTTTCCGTATTATCTATCGCATTCGCATTCAACAATGACTGAACGCCGCTTAGTATGAGTGTAGCATATCTCTATTATAATATCATTGTTTATAGGTATCATTTGTAGATAACGAAAGAAATATTATGTCTGCTAATAGAAAATTAAAAGAAACAAAAAACCCGACTGCGTAAAACATAAATTAACTGAAAAGAGAAAAACAAGCTCTTAAATCTATAGAATTTTGAATATAACTTGAATTTTATAAGGTATTGCAATCGGGGACAACCAATAACCTAAGTATGTATTATATATACATATATCGAATGGTCTATTTACAAGCTTTCATTTGATACCCATATTGTTATAATAACGAAACTTTTATTTTTAATACCCCCTCTATTTTTTTATTCTTAGGCGCTATATAAAAATAATATACCCTATGACACTCCCCCAGTCAAGACGAATCTAACGACACCTCATATGCTTAAATCCATCAAGCCGTATAGGCTGCAGAGCGGCACAAAGAAATAGACATACATACATACATACATACACTCGAAAAACATAACCCTCCTTCCGGGTCAGTCGGGTAAAAAACTGTCCTTACTTATTTAATAGTCGTATAAACCACAATAAGTGCGTACATAACTGTTATGTCGGTATGATCGCGATGACTAATCAAATCGACCGTGTTAGGAACAATAGTATGTCTCATGCTATAATGATAGTTACGAGTACCTTTATTTGTGGTTAAGTACTCTGAGAACATCCTGGAAAACTTGATGATTAAATAATATACCTTTATTTACTTATTGGTTTGAGTGTTGCTTTGTTTTACGACTCATTTACTTAAGGATAGTCCCCATATTTTTCTCTTCCAAATAATATTTACTTTTAAGTACCTATTAATTTTAACAACACACTCAAAGTCAAAGTCAAAAGTCAAAGTCAAAGTCAAAGCCATTTATTCAATTTAGGCCCCAGAAGGGCACTTATGAAAGTCAAATTTACTGAAGTTACCACCGGTTCGGAACTCGGCCTTCAACTGAGAAGAATCCGGCAAGAAACTCAGCAAGGTTACATTTTTTATATATTTTTTGGACAATCTGACTATGTTTGGCTTTTTTTTTCCAAATAATTAAAAATAAAAAAGATATACCTAAGCACTCACACTAATATACATTTATTTTATTTTATTGTTTATCATTTTTTGCTTTTTTTATTCGTGTACTTACGACCGTGACATCACTAAGGGCGTCAGCTGAAAATCAGCGCTGCTGACAGTAGTCAGTAGCAATATGCTGAGCTGTGTCCTATTTGACGGCACAGACCTTCTGGTTTATTTATAATTTTAAATATTGTTATGTTAATGTGTTCGTCATATAAATACGTTTCATTCAAAGTTTCTTTCTTTCTTTCCATTTTGAATTATTCACGAATGTTTTCAGAGATTTTTACAACGGTCCCCTTATTACTAAGCCTCCGCTGTCTGTCCGTCCGTCTGTCATCAGTGGACTGTATCTCATCGATGGTAATGTAGCTGAAATTTTCACAGAATGTGTATTTCTATTCAAAATTCAAATTCAAATTCAAATGTGTGCATTAACATGTCTGTATGTCCTGAGACTGGGTGTAATTATGTATATTAACTATGTATTTACAAACAAAAAAGTAGTATATGTATTGTATCAGTTATCTGGTTTCCATAGTACAAGCTCTGCTTAGTTTGGGATCAGACGACTGTGTGTGAGGAATGTCCCAGGATATTTATTTATACAGGGTGTTGTTTTGCATTCGTGCCATATTTATAGAACCGATAGTAAATGATTAATTTAGTTATTATAAAATAGGTAGTTAATTCTGGTCTTGATAAGTAAACGCAGCGGTCACCGACCTATATCTTATAAATCTTTATCAAAACATCGTCAAATGTGGAATGAGCTCCCCATTACGGTTTTCCCTCAGCGGTTCTGTGGTTCATTGGGGCTCTTCAAAAGGGGCGTAAAAAGGGCACTTTAAGGTCAGCAACACATCGGCAATCTCCCTGGTATTGCAAATGTCCTTAGGCGGCGGTGACCACTTACCATCAGGTGGACCGTCTGCCTGTTTGTCAACTTTTTGACATTAAAAAAAAAGAAAATGGTGGATTTTTATTTTTACAAAACTTTAAAAATAATATGTAATTTTACAAGCATGATTTTATAATTTAATTTAAAATTGTGTTACAAGGTAAATATCAACATCCTTAAATATGGCACAAATGCAGAACAAGAGCCGGTATCTGTCCCAGGATATTTATGTTATAAAACTATACATTGGTTTTATAATTACAAATTACCATTATTTTGTTGATTACGAACCGACGTGTGGTTTGCATAAATTTTAAAAGCATTATTTATATACAATTATCTGTTGCCATGTGTCTCAAGCGCAAATGACAAAATTATTTTCCTTATGTGCTTAATTAAAACGGCATAATTATCCGTTGTAAATTCTACCTAAATCAGAGTATGTCATGCGGTACAATTTGCTATACCATTCTTTAAGTGCCGCTGTTTTAATGAAAATAAATAAACAACCATTTGGTTGTAATATTCTACTACTTAAGAGATGTAGAGCGTAGCGTTTATTCGCTCAAAGAGCAGTTCGACTGGGTGCGTACCTCCACCTTACAGAATACCGCAGCCAAATAACTTTATGGTGTGTTCTTGCGCGTGAGTAAGGGCGACAGAGCTCATTGGTTCTGGCGAACTTACTCTCGCTTGGGGCGAAAGTCGGTAACGCGTGAGTGATACCTCGGGTTATACAAGCGTTCATATGGCTACGGTAACCGCTTACCATCAGGCAGGCCGTATGGCCGAATACATACATAGAATAGAATAGAATGGCATTTATTTGACAAATAAAAAATACAGAAAAAAAATAGAACATAAGTAAGCACTTAAAATACAAAAAATAAAAGTGCTGTCAAATAGGATAACGACTCAGCATGAGTTGTGGCGTGTTACGTCACAACGCTGATTTTCAGCGGTACCCTAAATGAGGCGACGCATGTACGTACATGAAATATAACAGTGGGAGATTAAAAAATTGCAAATGCAGATAAATACATTGCAAGGCTTGTAAAAATCAACTTAGTTGGCTAGGTGACCAGAGTTCAAAATCATAATCAGTTATTCAAATAGACCTTCGCAGTAACTTATGAAAAATCTGACTAATACTCTAATACCGGTTCGGAAGGTTGCATTTGCTGAGAAGAGCCGGTAATAAACTCAGTAATTACTCTTTTCAAAACAAGACATCTGAGAGGGGGCGCCCTTACTCACGCGCAGGAACACAACATAGAGTTATTTGGCTGCGGTATTCTGTAACATACTTGGATAGGTACATCCCCTGGAAACTGCTCTTTGAGCGAATAAACGCTACGCTCTACGTCTCTCAAAATCAAACTCGGTTTAAACAAAAAAATATTAATTGATGAGTCGTTTTAAAGAATTCCAATAAGCGAAGACGAGTTTTAAGTGCACAGATAAAATATCCAGGTCAAACCAATTACTATATCTCAACAATATCTATAGCTTTTGTATAATTTCCGCGAGCGACTCATTAAAAAGTTATGAAATAAACAAACTTGTTTATTGTCTGTCGAGGGACAATGAAACTTTGTTAACTCTAATTAAAACTGTTGTTATTCTCGACATCTTATACTAAAATTAATAAAATCTCTTTTATTCGTTTAATTCGTGGTTTAACCTGAGTTCCAATCTCAAATGCTAGCGAGGGGGCGCCACTATCAAGTTTCTGCCGAACTGATTTGTGAATCTTTAGATTTGTGTTTAGATAGGGTAGGGTAGGGTAGCACCACGCGAACGAAGTCGCGCCGGGCAGCTAGTATACCTATATAATAATAAAACACTTTATTCAAATTAATTGTTACATATTTGTTACTTAACCTAATATTTAATTTAGCTGATTAAACAATAAATGTATGAAATAAAATAGGTAGGTACAGAGATAAACAAAACAGAAATGATAACACAATGGTATATGATGTGCCAAGTTGAATCCAAATCCGTTTGGTTATTGCTACGTGATCGAGTTACAAGATACTACTATCAAATCAAATATCATTCTTAACATTTCCATTTTTAACATTTTAAAATAAAATATTTTTGTGAATTATAAGTACTTATGCATTAAACCGACTAGTAATATTTTTCCGGGATAACTACATATATCGATTCCACAACCAAAAGTAAATTTACACTTTTCCTGGAAACTCGTTCAGCCATTACGGAGCTGTGTTACCACAAACGTACCTATATAATTACACATATGATAGGGTAGCAGAATCTATTCCAGTATTACCCGAAAGTACAATACCCCCGTCTATATTTGACCACAAGCCGACCTTTGCCCCCTCCATTTGACTCTTCATTCATAAGTTCAACAAAAACGTCAATTTGAGATAAAAATAGTAGTTCTCCGAACATTTCAATTGAGTCTCAATGAAAATTGTCTGTATGATATATAAATACTAATAGTTGCAGTCCAATTCGTTACGTTAGGTTAACCAATTCGACCTTGGTACCGACTTCCGTGGCCGATGTAGCTAAAACATCTTTATGTGGTTCGTACAGAATGCTAAGCGAAAACCTGCCTTGTTAGATTGTAAAATAGAACTGTAGTCTCTTGTACTAAGACTAATTCGGTGTAAAAATGGGAATGGTGGAATAAGGTTGAACAATTCCTGCGTACACTCTTCAAAATATATTCTGTAGAAAATTGATAGGTAAGAAACTTTTCTTCGATGGTCGAGGCTTAACTGAATAAATTTAAAATGTGACTTTCACCCTTACAATTTAATAGAGGTAGAGAATATCATATAAAAATAGATAGAATAAGATTATCCCACCAAAAATATGTAAAATGTTGCCAAGACATGGCTCGCACTGTCAAAAATTTATCATATCATGTAGAGCCAAGCTTATAACTCTACATGCACTTACTCTATAAGCTCTAACTTCACAAACTCTACACACTGTAGTCAAAATATGTGGCTTGGCCGTTTAATTAAGGCGAAACTCACGAGCCTCGACCATCGAAGAAAAGTTGGTTGCCTATCAATTTTCTACAGGATATATTTTGAAGAGTGTACGCAGGAATTGTTCAACCTTATTCCACCATCCCCATTTTTACAGTGAACCACAAGACGCCGTATTTTCACCCGTACGTTGTAGACATACCGAAAATACGGACACAGCGTTTTGTATCCTCATTTATAATGCGTACAGCAAGGGAGTGGAACTTGCTTCCGGCGTCTGTGTTTCCCAACTCTTACAATCTACAAGGTCAGAGTGATTAGGTTTCTTCTGGGTTAAAGGGTTTCCTTCTTAGGCTACGTCGTCCCTTGTGGGTAGGTCAGTGGCCAAACGCAAGCCAATTTAATAAAAAAAAAAAACATTATACATTTTTCCATGACAAAATATGAATGAGAGAATTCAAAGCCTTATCGACGAGCCAACGAGTGTACTAGTATTCTATTCCGTAGTATCTTTATTATTAATTTCTTAAAACATGAATGAATCCTTATCATTGAAATGAGTCAGACAATTTAATTGAGAGATATTCTCAGTAGCACCGCAGATATTCGAAGAACCTGCGTGACTCATACTACAAGATATTACGCATATTATACGAGTAGTAAACCGTAAACATGACTGGTTCCGCTCAGGGTTACGTTATGGTGATAAAAAATCTAAGTTATTGAATGAATTGTGTTGGTTTATAACATAATACTATTTAATTCTATTGTATGAATCTTATAAGAGTAGAGATTTCGAGATGGCATATTTTCGAAACATTAATTATGTGGGGTTAGGTAATGCTGAACAACTTTTTTTTTTTTTTTTTTATACGACTTAGTCGGTAAACAAGCATACGGCCCGCCTGATGGTAAGCGGTTACCGTAGCCATATGGACGCTTGCAACACACGAGGCATCGTTCACGCGTTACCGACCTTTCCCCCCTCCCCAATGAGCTCTGGCGATCTTACTCACGCAAAGGAACACAACATAAAGTTATTTGGCTGCGGTATTCTGTAAGGTGGAGGTACTTCCCTAGTCGAGCTGATCTTTGAGCGAATAAACGCTACGCTCTACCTTTCTCAAAAAGAAAAAAATACTTTTCATACACAAGATCAACCTTGCTCGATAATAATGTATAAAAAAAAAAAAAAGTGTTTTTTTTTCCACCACCCATTATACCCGTTTACAATTGCGATCTTTAATTTGGGATCGACTTATGGTTGAATATCGTACAGCAAACGTATATTACAACTATTTAAACATTTAAAAAAAAACAAGGAGGTTCTATATTCAACGCCTTTTTTTCTTGTATTTTCACCGATTACTCGGAAATGGCTTATGCCCGGTTTCAATAAACAAAAACGAATCGTTTTGCTTACCAATGGTAGGTTTTTTTATTGCCAAACTGGGCATATAGATAATTTCCTAAGCTAATTTTACCTGTGATAGCTACATCCATATGGGAGGGTCTGCTATGCAAAGCTTTGAGGTCTTTGCTTCATTATTAGTAGAGATATAAGAGTCTTAATTTTAATAAATCTTAACCGATACCGGTCCGTAAATTATTGAAACCGGGCCTTATTAGATTTGGATGGTTTAAACTGCATTGCATTACAGTAGTTCCATAAATAATCCCAAATTTTTATCATGATCTGGTTATGGACTTTGAAGATATGATGGAATTCCTCAACGGAAAAACCTAAGGCTTAATATTGATATTGTGGAATGCAAATGTGAATATGGAAAGAGCACGGACATCGCGAATGAAGCAGTTTATTCAGTATTATCGACGATTCATCAGTGATATGCATATCCTCGACAAATCGTCGAGAAAAAAAAAAGCCAAACATAGTCAGATTGTCCAAAAAATATATAAAAAATGTAACTGTTGACGAACCCTACCAGGAGTAGAGGTCTGGACGGGTACGAGCAGCTTGAAATGAAACTCGATTTGTGCGGTGAAATAATCTTGAAACTTGTACTGCAGTATTGCCTCTTTCTGACTTGTTCATGTAAGGAGAGTGCGTAGAGAAATGAGTGCCGTATGGGCCTGACTGCGCTGTTTATATTGTAATTTTAATCTTTGCGCATGCCTATGTCAGATTTGTAAATGATTACAGTGCAATATTATTATTATTAGCAATATACAATCGGTTGCTATGGCAACGGATCAATGTTGAAAAGTGGCAATACCGTGCGAGAGCCCTATCAAAATTCTTTATTTAAAAATGCTTATATCTAATACAAAAAACAATGTAAAACTATCAATAATTATAAAATAATAAACAATAAATCATCCTAGTACATAAACAATAGCCTAAAACCTTAAAGTAAACAATATAAAATTTCTTATTCTAAACTTAGCTTATGTAAAGTAGGTATATAATATAATTATAAGATCTTTATTTACATTGGAGTGGGCAGGCATACATAGCATAATGTGTTATGTGCGGGTCGAGGGACGATAGAGGCATGTTAAAGGGTGTAGTCGTGAACAGTCTCCCCCTCGTGCGAAGATGAGTTTCTGAGCACCATATACAGAGTTTCACGACGTCATGCTATCTTCACTATGCGGGATGTGGGTCGTCGTAGCTCTCCAGCTGTGGTTCTAACGTCTACTACTCGAACTTTGCCATCGGGGCCTGGGTAAGTATGGGTAATCTGCCCTCTCGGCCATACTCCTCGAGGTAATGATGAATCGATGATGAACACGATGTCTCCGACTTCTGGGTTGGTGAATCCCTTGGAGTTGGCACTATACCTAGGTGTTATAGTAGGTAGGTATTCGGTGAGCCATCGATTCCAAAACAAATCAGTCAATCTTTGTACAGTTTTCCAGTTGGCTGTACCTATTAGATTTTTGTCGTCGAATGTACCCATTATCACGTTGCCACTCGATCTTCCGATTAAGAAGTGATTTGGAGTCAAACTTTCTTTGTCTTGAGGGTCTAATGAGACGTCGGTAAGTGGACGTGAGTTTATTAAGTGTTCAGCTTCCAACAATATTGTATGCAGGACTTCTTCACGTGGCTGACGAGATTTTAAGGTGGCAGATAGCGCGACCTTGACAGAGCGTACTAAACGCTCCCAGGCTCCACCCATGTTAGGTGCCCCAGCAGGTATGAACTTCCATTTGATGCCTTTCTGTTGAGCCTTGTCAGTCAGTTTTTTCAGTTCCATTTGCATGTCCTTGTTAGCGCCTACAAAGTTGGTTCCGTTATCACTGTACATTATAGATGGCGCTCCTCGCCGTGCTATCATTCGGCGGAGTGATAAGATCATACTGTCGGCAGACAGAGACGGCACTATCTCTAAGTGCACTGCGCGTGTAGTTAGGCATGTATAGAGTGCGACCCATCTTTTTTCTTGTTTGCGGCCTACTGATATGATAAGAGGGCCAAAATAGTCAACTCCGGTGCATGTGAAGGGCGGTTGATGTTGTTGTAGGCGTTCTGGTGGTAAGTCGCCCATGGGGGCCGGTATAGGTAGGTACTTGTGCGTTCTGCACCAATCGCATTCTCGCGTTATAGACTTCAGCGTGTTTCGTAGCGAAGTAATGTAGTACTTTTGGCGTATTTCATTCATAACTGTATTATGATTGGCGTGATTGTAGTCGCAGTGATATTGTTGTATAAGCAACTTTGTAATCGGGTGCTTGCCGTCTAGTACTATGGGTTCCTTGTATGTGTCACTCACACAGTCAGCTGATGATATACGAGTTTCGATTCTTATTATGTCGTTTCTGAGCGTCAATGTTAGCCTTTTTAGGCGCGAATCTTTTTCGTTAGGTACTTGGTTATTTCGTAGCGATTTTAATTCGCTCGCCCAACTTTCTTGTTGTATGGCTTTGACGAGCAGTGTCTCGGCATACTGTAGGTACTCTACGGGTAAAGGTACGGTACGGGTGGTAATCGTCGGCGCACGTTCGATAGGAGTTTGTTTACGTTTTCGTTCGTATTTTCTCCATGATTTGTCTTTGACGGTTTTCTTTATGGCGGCGACGGGTTCCGGTTTTTTCTTGACCTTGGCCTTGAATATGTCAACGCTGTGTAATAATCGTGCCGTAGCTCGTTGTAGGCGTTTCCACGAAGAAAACCTCGATACGTCGGGAATAGGTATTTCGGTCCGTCGTATGGTGGCTACGATTTTAGACTTTTCTTCGCCTGTGGTAGGTATGGAGCGGTTGCTCTTATCTTCCGGCCACTGATTAGAGTTGTATTGTAGAAATTCGGGGCCGTTGAACCAACGATGATGAATGGTAAAGTTTCTCGGGGTTGATCTGGTGGCGTCGTCGGCGACGTTTTCGTCGGTGGGTATCCACCGCCATTCTGTTGGTTTGGTTGAGTCCTCGATTTCTGCCAACCTGTGCGCGACAAATGGTTTGAATGTACGCGGATCGGCTTTTATCCATGCTAAAACGGTGCGCGAGTCTGACCAAAAATATCTCTTTGTGACTTTTGTTTGGATTTCTTTTTGAATATTGGTCGCCAGTCTGCAACCTAGGAGCGCTGCTTGCAACTCCAATCTAGGTATTGACGTGGGTTTCAGTGGTGTTACTTTAGCTTTTGCTGCTAATAATCTCACGCTGGTTTTGTTGTTTTCTGTGGTTTTCCAGTATGTAGCTGCGGCGTAGGAGCTCTCGCTCGCGTCCACGAACGTGTGCAGTTCTCCCTCTTCGCACGAGCTAGTGCACCTGGGTATGTCTAGGTGTTGCAGATGTTCCAGGCTGTCGAGCCACCTCATCCAGTCTTCCATGAGTGTGTCGGGTATGCTTTCATCCCAGTCGGTCCCAGCTCGCCAGAGTTGTTGTATAAGCTTTTTTCCTTGTATAAGGACGGGCGTGGCTAGTCCTAAGGGGTCGAACACTGACATCACCGCACTGGTGACTTCCCTTTTTGACGGTGGTCTGACTCCTTCTTTCACCTCCTGAGGTGTGTTTCGCAAGTTAAGTGTGTATTGCATTGCATCCTTTTTGACATTCCACAACATGCCTAATGTTTTCTCAGTCTGATCTTGCCCTAATGGGACCTGATCGGTTTGAGAGTTCTTCTCGAAGCTTTCAATTGCTTGTGTGTCGTTCGATGCCCATCCTCGCAGCACGAATCCGCCGGCCCGGTGGATACGATCGACTTGTTGTGCCGTGTTTTTGGCTTCGGTGACAGTTTGAAAACTTTGTAGGTAGTCATCCATATAGTGACATCTTTGGATAGCATATACAGCGTCCGGTTGTTCTTGACTGAATTCCTGGGCATTTCTGTCCTTTACATAGATAGCTGAGCATGGAGACGACGTTGCACCGAAAATTAATGACTTCATTCGGTATTCGCGGGGTTCGGAGTCTGTCTCGTTTTCTCTCCATAGAAAACGCAAGCTATCTCTGTCTTCTTCGCGCATGCCTACTCGCAAGAACATTTCTTTGATATCGGCTGCGACGGCGATCGGTCCGCCTCGAAAACGTATTAAAACGCCGAATAGTGATTGAAGTAGGTCTGGGCCAGACAATAATGCGTCGTTAAGGCTCTTTCCGTTTGTGCGCGCCGCTGCGTCAAATACTAAGCGCATTTTGCCCTTCTGTGGGTGTACGACGGCGAAATGGGGTAAATACCATGTTCGAGATGATGTCGGTTGACTCGTTGCTGGTTCCGCATATCCGCTTGCTAATAGGTTTTGAATCTGTTCAGTGTATTTTTTCCTGAAATCTTCATTTTTTGCAATTTTCTTCTCAATACCTATCAATCGTTGCATAGCGTTGGCGCGGTTGTTTGGCATCGTTTCATTATCGGTTCGCCATAATAACCCGCATTCGAATCTTCCATCGGAGAGACGTTTCGTTGTCTTATCAAGTATTGCGAGCGCTCGTTGTTCCGGGTCGCTTGCTGGCTTCTTGGGTGTTATACCCAAAGAGTCAAGGTCGAAATGTGACTTGATTAAGCATTCGATGTCCTCGTTTTTCTTTTGTAGGTGACCCACGAACGAAACTGGCTTTGGTGCTTCCGACCTGCATCCATGTAGTATCCAGCCGAGGCTAGTTAATGATGCTACCGGCTGATTGCTGTTTCCTGATTTTAACTCCCTTGTGACAATCAAGTGCCAGTTGTCTTGGCCAATCAAAATAGCTGGTTTCATCCTTTCGTATTGGATCTGATCTTGGATGTCGTAAAGGTGGACACATCCAGCGATATCGTCTTGTCGCACTGATTGCGATGTGAGGTTGAGTTCGTTGATAGTGTAGGCTCTCAAGTTTTCGTAGTTTCTAGCGAACAGGCCCTTTATACGTAGCTTGAGTTGGCGCGAGTTGTTCGTCTTCATTTGCTGTCCACTAATGCCCTCTATTGTTAAAACTTCTGTGGGTCCGTCGGCTCCTATCTCGTCGGCAACCTCGTTTAATAACAATGTTACGGTGGATCCTTCGTCGAGGAGGGCTGCCACGGTTTTAGTACCGGTGGGTCCGCATAGCTCCACGGGAACGATCTTTAGGTATGCCTTTGTTGAGTTTAGGTGGTTTACAGACGCGATTTTCAGTTCTTCTTTTTCAGGTTTTTCATGAAGTAATGCATGATGTTGCCTCGTGCAATTATTTTCTCCACACGGGTTGGCTTTGCATGTTGAGTGTCTGTGGTTCGATTTCAGGCACTTGAAACACACCTTTAGTTTCTTAACAATTTCCCATCGATTTTTCACGGTTTCCTTGAGAAATTGAGGACATTTCACTAGTCCATGTTCTTTTTTACAGACGAGACATGTGATTGGTTGTTGTTTTCCTCCGGTAGTTGCGAGGACAATATCTTCTCTCTCTTTCACCGGTGTCTCGTTCAACGTAATAGCTCTCTCTCTCTCGAACTCAGAGTCGCTATCGTAGTTGTTTTCAGTTTCAGTGTCGCTCTCGCTGTCAGACTGTGCAAAGTTGGTGGTATTGACCTTCTGACTGCGTAGTGGTCGACTGCGGAATGGTTCTCTCTTTTTCTTGACGAACTCCGTAGTTGACACGTCGTATGCTTCGAATTGATCCGCAATGTTGTTGAGGAATTCTGATAGTGAAATCAGTATGGGTTCGTCTTCTTTGCTTGATCTGTACTCGTACCATCTGAATTTCACGTTCATGTTCATTTTGTCAATTATTTTTTCTGACAAATCGCTTGAGTATAGATAATCCTTGCGATTCATTTGCTTGATGACGTTGACACTATTTGCCACTGCGCTGGCAAATATGCCTATGCCCTTTATGTCGTTGGACATGGGCGGCAGCTTGTTGATAGCTGCTATCTCACTCTTTATGAGATGTGTAGGCCGACCAAATCTTCTTTCCAATGCTTCCAATATTTCCTTAGGATGCGTGTTGGTATACAGAAGCGACTTGACGGACTCTCTTGCTTGATCTTTGATAGCCCTTCGCAGTCTGGCTACATTCTCGATGTCAGAGAAATATTTTTCGGTATCTCTATAGATAGCCTTGAAAGCTATCCACTCTCTCGGGTTGCCGTCGAAATGATGCAACTCGTTTATGTACTTCGGTGCAGGAGCAGGCTTGCTTTCCTTCACGCTCTTGATCGCGCTCACGATCGCGGATGCAAGGGTTGACACGTCCCCTTTTGCCGGCATCCCATTTTTCTTGAGGTTTCCCTCGCGCTGTCGTTGAATGGATTTCTGTCGTGACTTCTCCACCCAATCCGATACGTAATCGCCGTTGTCCACGTCACTCGCATCCGATGAGTCTTCCTCGTCCTGAAGTTCGATCAATTCCAGCTTGGTCTTCGCCATTGCAACAGCCGCATCTGCCTTCTCTTTCTGGCTTCGCTCGAGTTCCAATCGTGCTTCTAATGCGGCTCTCCTTTGCGCTGAACTTGATGAAATCACCGAATTTGATGCTCTTCGTGGCCCGGTCCGATTTACCACCGTACCTTCCCTTGACACGCGTACCTCCTTGGTTTTGGACGTTCTGTCCTTCCGTGACTGCTCGGATCTCTCTGTACTTTCGGTACCCGTACCCGTGCTGTCTGTGTTCTCGGTGCTTCCACTCTGCACCGTGCTAGGAGTCTCCTTCTGAGAACTCCTCATGCTGCTCTCCGGAGCTGACTCCTCTTCCTCCCTGGACTGCGTCTTATTTCTTCTTGCTTGACTCCTGGTGCTCATCTTCGCCTGGGGGAGATCTTCCATGCCGTCTTCCCTGTTTTCCTACCTCCCTAACGTCCCTACAACCCTATCAGCCTGTTTGAGTGGTTCTTCGGAACACGCTCTCCCAGGAATGGAAACGTGCAGGATTGGAAAGGTGGGAACCGCCCGGCAGAGGGATATGAGTGAAAGTAGCGTGCTCAGGTATGGGGGGATCGTCCACACCCTCAGCCGTGCCCTCAAGAGGCCGTCTACTTCACCCACACCGTACTGGCGCGATCAGACTGTACAGTGCGCCTTGACAAAGGCACCACTGGTAGTGTCGTCCGGTCCACTACTCCCGCCAACAGGCGTTAACTCACTCTACCGTTTGTCACCGTTAGGTGGTAGACGTGAGCCGCGGCGCACCGCGTAAGAAACAAAGACGTTTGACTGTGTCCGCCACTCTTCCTCGGTGAACCCGAAGTCTCGACCGGCTGTGTTGTTCACTCGCTGCAGTGGTCACGACGATACCCGCCGTGTTGTTCACACGCTGCAGTGGTCTCGATGTACACGCCGTGTCGTCCACACGCTGCAGTAGTCTCGATGATACCCGCCGTGTAGTCTCGCCGCTGGGCACCGATTTGCGTTCGTGGCTGTGGCTTGCCCCTCGAACCCAACGTTCGCGGCCGTTGCCTGCCCCTCGAACCGCGCCAATCCCAATGCCCTTGAGAACCCACAGCTTGCACAATCTGCCCCGATCTTCCAATGTTCGTTGCTAACAAGCCCGACGAACCGAAGCGGAAGAATACCGAAGCTTCTTGCACTGATTCTTGATTTTTCTTTTTTCTATCCGACGTCGATGGACCAAACGCTGTTGACGAACCCTACCAGGAGTAGAGGTCTGGACGGGTACGAGCAGCTTGAAATGAAACTCGATTTGTGCGGTGAAATAATCTTGAAACTTGTACTGCAGTATTGCCTCTTTCTGACTTGTTCATGTAAGGAGAGTGCGTAGAGAAATGAGTGCCGTATGGGCCTGACTGCGCTGTTTATATTGTAATTTTAATCTTTGCGCATGCCTATGTCAGATTTGTAAATGATTACAGTGCAATATTATTATTATTAGCAATATACAATCGGTTGCTATGGCAACGGATCAATGTTGAAAAGTGGCAATACCGTGCGAGAGCCCTATCAAAATTCTTTATTTAAAAATGCTTATATCTAATACAAAAAACAATGTAAAACTATCAATAATTATAAAATAATAAACAATAAATCATCCTAGTACATAAACAATAGCCTAAAACCTTAAAGTAAACAATATAAAATTTCTTATTCTAAACTTAGCTTATGTAAAGTAGGTATATAATATAATTATAAGATCTTTATTTACATTGGAGTGGGCAGGCATACATAGCATAATGTGTTATGTGCGGGTCGAGGGACGATAGAGGCATGTTAAAGGGTGTAGTCGTGAACAGTAACCTTGCTGAGTTTCTTGCCGGATTCTTCTCAGTTGAAGGCCGAGTTCCGAACCGGTGGTAACTTCAGTAAATGTGACCTTCATAAGTGCCCTTCTAAACCTTAGACCTTCGGCCTAAATTGAATGAATGGCTTTGACTTTGACTTTGACTTTGACTCTGACTTTGACTTTGACTTTGAATCTTGAGGGATATTGAAATTGAGATTATGAAACATACATTTAACCAATAAAAACATTTTACAAAAAATTTAAAACGCCTTCAAAGTAGGTTTACAAAATAAGTATGAAATAACGATGTAGCCACTCTAACTACGAGTAATCTGACACTGTTTCGAAGTCAGCGAAAAATATGTGCTGTAGCATCATTGAGCTATTATTACTACGTATAGAGAAGACGCTACATATTACAACTATGTTCCGTTCAAGTGAGGCTATTCGGCCACAATTGTTGTAGAACAATGAACGAAACGCGTAAGCGCCGCCGCCGCGCGTGAAAATCACGGTGTTTGCGAGAAAAATACTTCTAAAAGCGTTCTGCTGCGCTACGTGTTTCTAATGTCTGCTTAGATGACTAATTATAGTTTCAGCGCTAAAGAGAACTTTAGTTGACTCTAAAAAAATGGGACATAACCTTTGCTTATGATAGCTCCTCTGGTAGCATATACATTTTGGTAGAATTAGCTAAGTTCTCGAAAACACGGTCTTCGTGTTCTATCGTTGACTTCAAAACTGTCAGATTAGAATTCTTACGTGGTTATTTTATACTTTTTAGTGTAAAACCACTTTGAAGGCGGTAAATTTTTTTGGTAAAAGGAAGAATCTGGGAAGTAGGTTCCATTACTTATGTTCGCGACTGTACTAGAGCGGTCAATATTGCTTAAAAAGTGTATTAATCTAGAACATACACTTGATTGGTATAAGGACAAAAAGATGATTATTGCAGTTACCTACAAATTGATTGTTTATATAGGTATAGCATTAGTTTCAGAAACCAAAGGAAAATCCAACCACAGCACAGTACCACATACAGTACGGTCATTCTGTACCTTTTACACCCTTTAACCTAATTCAATATTTAATTCAATGTCATTAAATATTGATATTGTGGTTTTTACCTTAAATATGTTATTAGGTAACAGTGGGGGTGTGGTGGGGGCTTGTCTAATATTTACCTCTTAAATTATATGATATAGTTTACTTTGTAGTTTACGAAGCGCTCGTGGTGTAGCATGATGAGCCGTTCTTAATCGATCGGCAAAGTTAAGCTACCACCAACGTGGTCGGTACCTGGGTGGGTGATAGCCTAGTGGTATTTCAATTCAAGCGTTTCCGTGCTTCGGAAGGCACGTAAAGCCGTTGGTCCCGGTTATCACTTAATTGTGAAAGTCGTTAAGCTAGTTGGATGCCTCCTAGGGGGCTTGAAAGTTCCAACAGTAGGTTGACCACTAGCCTACCTCCACCGATCCGCAGTGGGCACGCGTGGTGGAGTATTCATTCTCATTTGTGAAAGGAGGCCTGTGCTCAGCAGTGGGACATTATAGGCTGATGATGACTTTGTAGTTTTGCCGATGAGCCTCGAAATTGTACCAGAGTGTAAATGTTATATAATCTAAGCTTGTTTTGAAAAGAGTAATTGCCGAGTTTATTGCCGGCTCTTCTCAGCAAATGCAACCTTCCAAACCAGAGTCAGACTATTCAAGTGTCTGCAAAGGCCTATTTTTGGCATTGATAAGCTTCAAAAAGGTGTGTAAAGAAGATTAAAGTCTCAACTCAGGATCATGAGCGTCCCCAACAACTGATTACCATCAGAACTAGAGCATGACACTTTCTTTTTCTGGTATCTATAAAGTTACGTATTCTTCTCTTTTGGATCATTGTGACCAGAACATTTTTAGATTTTATCCCTATAACATGAGATGGTTAAAACCACAGATCACGAGAGATGGGCTGTGACGCTTGGATTCAGCTGACCTGATGTCCCACGAAACTCCCCACTTAATATCATAACTGCTAACTAATAGTAGATTTTTTTACTCAAACAGCCCAAGAACTCACATGTTCGTAAGCGGTTGTAAATACGCACTACCGCGCCACACCGCGCTCTCCGATCTACACACACTTGCGTGTATAGAGATAGACGGACGAATTGCATGAAACGATTTTCATTGCATGTTCGAAACGAAGTTAGCCTTACGCTCCTGTATAACTAAACAGCAATGTATGCGCTTCATGTTCTTTGTTCAAGTTAGGTAATGACCTAGCTGAAATCATTTAATGTATTTTTGAGATTTATACTTTAAATATGTGAAAAATTTGATACTTAAAAGTGATAAGTGATACCATGATTCTTGTAGTTCACATGTAGGCTTTGATTTTTGCAGTCGATCACTGAACAAAGAGTTATTTAAATAAATATCGTCCGCTCGCGCACTTACCTCGAACAGGTTACGACTGACGCGATTTTTGCGGTGTATGCGTTGAACGCGCATATAACTGTCTCGCGTTCCGCGTTAGATCACCTCTCTATCGATCCTGTGGTTGAAATCAAGTCTAGTAAACCACTAGTTTTAAATATATTCGTCACTTTCTAACGTCATTTAACAAAAAGAGATGAAGCTATTATAAACAAGTCTCATGTAATAAGGCGATACTCGATTGCTTTTTTCATGGCGTTATTGCAAAAGGTATGTATTTATTTCAATAATAAGATTAGAATATGAGTCTTCTATATATTGGTTTTCCTTTCTTTGTTTTTTATATTGTGTTGTTGATGTGGTTTCAATAATATCCTGTACTGTTTTGATTGCATCATATAAAATTTATGCAACTTGTTGTTAGAAAAGTCCACTTTTTCTCAGAGCTTGTGTCGATACATTTCTCCCTCCGTATGACATTATTTTACCTTCTGGCTTATTATACCTACTTAATACACTAAGCACACGTTAAACGAGGTATTTACAAGCAAAAAGTAGTAAAGTATATAGTAGTATATCAATTGTCTGGTTTCCATAGCACAAGCTCTGCTTACGTAGTAACTATTTAGTAATCTGTGGCTCTGCATAATTTAGAATCAAATAGCCGTGTGTGAAGAATGTCACAGGATATAAAAAAAAACAAATAAGCAATGCTATAAAAATAAAAGTAAATATCGTACAGAACCATGCATAGCACTATCATACTTTATAATTAATGCAGGTAAACTATTTAATTGAATGAGGAAGTACGGAAGCTGATGACATCTCGGTTATGAGTCAGATAACCAAACAGGTAAATACCGAGGACAGATCAGTTTCCATAAGAGGACAATATCGTAAGCCAGGTCCATAAAAACGAAGTATATTCTTATTTTGGATGACAACGAATAAATCCTTTGTCGTAGCTCGAAACTATATTTTTTTTTACCAGAGCCTAGATTTATTTCATTTAAATAAAATTGCCCTAAAAATGTGCAATCATTTCCATACACTCTATTTTTCATACAAACACCGTCAAATACACATCCACTTTTCTGTTACTTGATTGGGTCTTTATTGTTTGAGTAGTACATAGCACGTGTTAATGTTTATGATGGATGGCAAAGACACTTTTATGTTTGTAGACACATATTCATCCCATGGATGTCCACTGCTAAACTGGAAATTAATGGAGGAGGCGTATTCTTCAATAACTTCCACAACGAACGGTTTTGCGCCGCCATTGGAGCCCTGCGACTGATCCCGTCTTACTACCTAGAGGGAGGTTAAGAACCTTCTTCCTCATAGGCTCTTCGATAATTTTGGGCCGCCCATTGCCACTTCAATATACTGGACTCTACAAGCTGCATCCGCCGCTTTTGTTCTCCTTCGAATGTCCTCGTTTCACGCAGAGAAATTCCCAGCACAGCTAGTTCTATTGCTCGCTAAGTAAGTCTGAAGTTATGTATAGCTTATTAAGTTCTCGAAGTAGTAAGTTTACATTAAGGCGTTTGTAAAAAGGCGTGTAAGGATCTGAAATGAGAACATTCATAGTAGAACGAAATCGACGGACATAGCTCGTAGAGTTAGTAAGCTGAAGTGGCAATGGCCACATAGCTCAAAGAACCGATAACCGATGGGGAAGAAAGGTTCTCGAGTGGCGACCACACACTGGAAAGCGCCGAGCGGGACGACCTCCCACCAGGTGGAGAGACGACCTGGTCAGAGTCGCTGGGCGCCGCTGGATGCAAGCGGCCCAGAACCGTTCGAAGTGGAAATCAATGAAGGAGGCCTATGTTCAGCAGTGGACATCAAATGAGCTGATATGATGATGATGGTAGGCGTTTGTATCATGTGTCGTGCCATGGCTTCCTCATGATGTTTTCTTTCTCCCAAAATACGAACTCATTCGAACTCATGACCTTCGCTGAGTCGGCCGAAGTCTGCCGGCCACTGCTTTCATTATGTATCAAAAAGGAAGGTACGTTTGTGTGATGTTTTATTTATTACAAATTCCAGATAATGCATTGTTTTCATGATTGACTATGTATTAATGGTTATAAAGGGCGGAAGACAGTGTGTGGTGTAGAATCTAATGATTGTGCTCTTTGGCGAATGAATTGCAAGACCTGTGTCACATAAAACAGGCACTAATAGTGCAAAATATATACCGGAGAAATTTTAAGTTCCTATATGGAGGAATGAAAGCCACGCGACGAAATTAGTTATGAAAATGAAAGTGGATGGATATGCAGAAGCAGAAAGACCGGTTAAATGGATTACTGAAACCCGCGTCAGCTTAGGGTGCACCCATAGGTACTAATGGCATGTTCCGGTGTTTCAACACGTACGAAATAGAAATAATACCTTAAAACCTAATAAACCTATAGACCTTGTGTCGCAGGAATTAAATTTCAACGTCATAATCTTGATTTATGTTTTGATGCATCTTCTGTAATACGATTCAAGATACAAAAAATAATAATGAAACTAGGAGAGTCACTGAGTAACAGAAGAAAGCGGAAAAAATACTAAAAGAGTCATAACAAATCTACGTGTTTGAATGCACATTGACAATAAAATATTCTTATTAATAAAAATGGAGTAAAAGAAAGAAATAAATTACATTATGAAATAATTAAACAAGGCATAACAGTAATAATAAAACATTAGGTACTACCTGTAGTCCCTCACGTTTAACAGAAAGTAGGGTTAAAGCGAAATAGAGGAAAATAATAATTACTATTTGTGAAGTGAATCAAGGGGGGAAAAATCGGGTTATTTGTCGCAAACAAGTGAGTAAACCGAGACACGTGGTTTCATTCATAAATTAACTACGTACAACACTGTATTGAAAAAACAATGTCTAAATACTATATCAGATTTAGGAAAACCAGAGTTCCAAGGAAGTAGTATTTATAAAATGTGGTCTTAGTGTCTATTGGTCAAATATTCTTAATGGTTTACCTGAGGTTATGTAATAATGTACAGGTAATATTGAAGGTAAACTGATGCGGAATAGAGAGTACATTTTAAGTCTGAAAGTTGACGAGGCAGGGAATCCACCTGAAGGTAAGTGGCACAGATTTCAATGAATATTAAGAATACCAGGAGGTTTCCAATGTATTCATCATCATCATCAGCCCGTAATGTCCCACTGCTGAGCACGGGCGTCTTTTCACAAATGAGAGTGAAAGGGAATGGGCAGATTCTCCACCACGAATGCCCACTTATTTGTCGTATTTGTCGACATAGGCTGGTAGTCAACCAACTGTTGGAGTTTTCAAACCAACTAGGACGCCTCCAACTAGCTATATTATTGCTAACTAATTCCTAAGCCCAGAAAACATCTGAAACTCAAGTGCAACTACCTGAACATACTGGATATTAAAAAAATAAAAATTATAAGATAGAAATAATCCTAGAAATAATCCCTGCGGTACTCCAGACAATACACTAGTGAAATTTTAATGAAAACCATTGATATGATAACACCTAAGATACATCTCTAACAATCACAGTGAATTAGCAGATATTGTACTGTGGTGCTGTTTTTTTTAACATAACTATAAACATGTTTTCTTGGAAAATTATGTAGTCCACCTAATCAAAAGCGTTTTCAAAAATCCAAATATTTTGAAAACGCTTTTGGCAACCAACGACTTCCATTAGACAATTGGTACGTTCGAATGACTATCGAGACGATAATTAGCTTGGCAAGTAACTAATTGACCTAATTTATAATAAGGAAGGTAAATATCTAAAGCTCGATTAATAATAATGTAAAGGTTTTAGAGCAGTCACAAGCAGATAATCGTTGAGAAGTCATTGTCAACCGGTAGAGCAGTTATTATAAAGTCGAGGAGCTGACCGCAAGATGCGGTCTCGTGTATGAAATGAGTTGAAGACACAATGCAGTTGCATCTTGCTATAAGCTGTGACTTACGACTATGTATTTCAAGTGCTTTAGATAGTTTCAAATAGAGTTGAGCTTACGCAAGCTTTGAGTGTTACTTTGCACTGAGGTAAATTTCTTATTGCCATCATCAAAAAGTTTTGTCATGATCTTTATTTTAATTGTAAATCTTTTGTGAGTACCTACATAGTGAATGTAGGTAAAAGTTTCGGTTTAGGTATTATAGCTATACAATTTCCATTCAAAACAAAACGGGTATTATGTCAAACCACAATATCCCATGGTCCTACGTCATAAGCGTCATAGTAAACAATGTCCTGATAAACCACATCAATTGTATGGGCAAAAAACGTCACAGGCTGAACACCATCGTGATTCATAGACGAGGAAATTATTGAATTGTTATAAAAACTGACTACGGTCGTGACCACACCATTCAATTGCGAACGCTTCGAAGCTACATACTTCTTTAATACTGTGCTAAACAAATATAAAAATGGGATCAATAAAATCAGTGACACTAATGTTATTGAACATCGTACATCTAATGTTCGGGCTACTGTTGACAGCTGCATCAATATGGTTCTTCATGGAAATTCGAAACATAACAAGCTTAATGGACCCCGACCATTATCGAATGAGCTCGATATCTTTGCCTGAAGTGATACCATGGATATTCATGCTCGTCGGGCTGTTAGTCCTGTTCATATCCTGCTGCGGATGTACGGGAGCCAAAGCGAAGACGCGAGGACTATTGCAAATGTACGTAGTATTCGAGATCTTTGTTGTACTATCGTCGATTGCCGCAGTAGCAGTGACCCTTCTGTTCGCTGACTCGAAGGTAGATGCGTTTGTTAAGATCACCATACACGACGGGTTCACTTACATGCAATGGAATCCTAATCCTCAACTGAAGATATCTTTCGGCGAGATGGAAAAACGCTTCCATTGCTGCGGTGCCAGCCATCCGGCGCAATACAGGAACATGTTGAGCTTCCCAGAGTCTTGCTGCGATACTTCTCTACCGAATTACAAAGGCGTTTGTGACTTGGAAAACGAGACGGCCAATAATCGACATGGCTGCATTGACATTGCTAAATACTACAGCCATAAAATTATCACAGGCTTGTGTGCTGGGGGAGCTCTTATTGGTGTGATTGGTCTATTTAATATCGTCATCACAATATTCTTATTGTCATCAAAAAATAAGCAAGATACGGAAAAAATTAACACGAAGTATAACGAAGCCGGTACGTTAAAGTGTTAAACTATTTTTAAGGCATCCCTCAAGGATGTACTTTTGGACCAATAGTGTTTCTTCTCTCTAAATTGGCGCTATAAGGCTTAATATATGTGGAGAATATTGTGGTTTTGCTTTACTAATTCAAAAGCAATATTTTTTCAAGAGTAGTGTATGTGATATCAGTTTATTTATGTAGTATTTCGTAATCAATGTTATGTGATTTATTGTTAATAAGTATTTATAGCATTTAAATTTATTGTAAATAGTGACATGCCCTTTTTACGGTAGGTATACATTTATGACAGCTGATATGTGAATATAGAACACGTGTTTGAATAGATGGGGCTCCTAAATCGTATTACACGTGATCCAAGTTTCAGCAATTTGTCATTTTATTATAATTATTATATTGGTCAGAAAATCAGCATTTCCATCCAACGTGGCAATGCCGCCAGTATTTTGGGAACGTTGCCCTCTTGTATTCATTTTTCATTAAGATTATTTCCTTTCATTAATTAGTTAGGTAGTAATTATTTGTACATATTATATTGTAAATATTGTTATTGTGTGTTCTTAATTTTTTTATCATATAGCTAGAATTATTTATGTTAGTGACAAAGACTGCTGTAAATAAATACCTTAATACCTCTAAGATTGTATTTTATTTTTAAAACCACTAAGGTGGCAAACAAGCATACGGCCCGCCTGATGGTAGGCGGTTACCGTAGCCTATGGACGCTTGCAACACCAGGGGTATCACGCGCGCGTTGCCGACCCTGCAGAAATCTCTTCACACCCTTTTTGAAGAACCCCATGCTGTACTTCATTGGGAAAACCACGGCAGGGAGCTCATTCCACAGTCTGAACCTTGGTTTGGAATTGTGGAGCCACAGACCATGGGGTTTTTTTAGCGGTGAACGCGCAGGCTTGAGTCTTGGTGGGGTTAAAATGGACTAGATTTAGTCGACCCCAATCGGAGACACTAGTTAGTGTACTCTCGATGAATTTTGTGTATAAAAATAAATATACATATATAATTAAAAAACCAACCAACCAACCAACCAACGCTTTACAGCGACTCCTATTAGAGCACGAAATTCAACATAGGACGTTGACGTACTAAGAAGAACTAAGCAAGTTGTTTTATGAAGCACAAGTCCGGTCATGCCTGGAGTACTGCTGCCATCTTTGGGATGGATCCGCTAAGTACCAGCTTGACCCCCTCGACTCAATAGACCGCCGAGCCAGGAGACTCATCGGAGAAGAGTCTTTAATTAAGGTGAAACTCACTAGCCTCGAGCTTCGAAGAAAGGTTGCTTGCCTATCGGTTTTCTACAGAATATATTTTGGAGAGTGATCGCAGGAATTGTTCAACCTAATTCCATCCCCATTCTTACACCGAACCACAAGACGCCGGGAAAAGTTTCACCCGTACGTTGTTGACATACCGAAAATACGGACACAGAGTTTTGCATCCTCATTTATAACGGACAGCAAGGGAGTGGAACTTGCTTCTGGCGTCTGTGTTTCCTGACTCATACAACCTAGGGACTTTCAAGACCAGAGTGAATATGTTCGTTCTGGGTAAGCGTGTTCCATCTTAGGCTTCATCTTCGTCCCTTATGGGCGGGTCAGTGGCCAAACGCAAGCCCATTTAATATATAAAAAAAAGTTACGATTAAATATGGGTGTTGGTACTGCTGACAGCGGGCTGCTTTTACTAGATAAGACTGGGTAGGATATTTTTACTTATGTTTTTTATTCGACCAAACGTTAAAACGGTAGCAGTGATCGTAAACCATTTTATTTAATGTTAAAAATATTAGCCTAACCTTTGGTTCTAATCTAGTTTTTAATCTAAAGTTTTAAATAGTCACAGTGATAACAAATTGTGTGTTTAATAGTTTCCCTTTAGTTATTTTTTTATTTCTAAGGCAGACTTAAGTAAGTCATGCTCACTTTAAAGCCTTTGCTTGCGGCGGCGTCGTGTGACGTGACTCACTTCCCCTCCAACATGGCGAGGAAGGGATGGCTGCCACACGCGTCATACTTGTGAACAGGTGCTGCTTGTGGGGGTTGGTCGGCTTAAGTTTGCCATTTATTTATTTACTTATTAAATATATATTCAGTCTACTTTGTAGTTTTGCTGCCGCGCCGGGGCACGCAATTGTTGTCAGTGCGATTAGAATCTAAATATTATGTAATGAATCTAAGCTTGTTTTGAAAAGAGTAATTGCTGAGTTTATTGCCGGCTCTTCTCAGCAAATGCAACCTTCCGAACCGGTATTAGAGTCAGACTTATCATAAGTGCCTGCGTCTATTTGAATAAATGATTTTGAATTTGAATATGAATTTTGTTCTTTTTGCTTCGAACTCGACTTTGGATGATGGAGGCCCCACACCGCCTACCATCCCGCGGTGCGATAGCTCCATGCCGGAGACTCGTATAACTCCACGGGAAGTCCAGCAGGAGTTGCTCTCTCTAGACATCCATAAATCGATTGTGCCAGACGGCAGTGGTGCTGAAACAGTGTGCATGCCTGAATAGGCTACTTTCCTGAAAAAAACTAATTAGTCCGTCATTTACTATTTATTATTAAAAAATATTGGATACGTATTTTTTCTGTTGTCAAAGAAACAAAAAATACAAAGATATCGTGTGTTAAAGTTCCGCGTGACGTCACGGTGTGGTACACTTTTTAGTAACAAGTGACGTCACGAGGCCCCACTCCCGAACTTAGTCGCGATTTATCTTCGTCAATTGTTAATGATTTTGTAAAGCAAAAAATACGTGTCCATTATTTTTTGATAATCTAACTGACGGACTAATTAGAATTATTATATTTTTACCCAGGCAACATCCCTATTGTGTCCTGTACTAACGCGCCTTAAGCTTTCCTTCTCGAAAAGTGAACTCCCGTCTTCGTCCCAATTTTACCAAACTTTTACTTTATGGTAACTGCTCTTACTGACCTTACTGACTTATATAGAAGAACATATGTTTATCAAGTACGATGTGTAATTTTTGGAACCTTCTCCACACGAGTTTGTAGCGACATCTATGAGCCATCTATCAGTAACACTAAGATAGTTCACACACTGAAAGATAGATGGCGTGGCGCCACATTATCCTACATCCTGCATCGCGCTTAAGAAGTTTTCTCGAGAATCTGAATATATACAACTGTCCGACATGTACAGTTGGACCGCGGTCCCCAGGCATGATGCCTCAGCCTGGCGGAAGATCTTCCCTTTTAAATGGAGGTGTCATCCACCGTGCACCTCCATAAGTTCAACTCGTACTTGTCTGATTTTTATTATTTGTTCTTATAGCGCCAATAAAAATACACATTCTATGAAAATTGTACCTGTCTACCTATTACGATTTACGGTTCATGAGATACAGACAGACAGGCAGATGAACGGACGGACGAACGGTCGAGGCTTAGTAATGCGGTCCCGTTGGCACCCATCATCATCATCATCATATCAGCCCATGGATGTCCACTGCTGAACATAGGCCTCCCCCATTGATTTCCACTTCGAACTGTTCTGGGCCGCTTGCGTTGGCATTTGGGTACAAAACCTCAAAAATCCACTTACTTTCTAGGCTTTGTGTTCTTACCACTATCATCACCGTGAGATTGTGGTCAAACAATCTACCACTTAAAAAAGGAACTTAGCTTACCTAAGGTGGGTGACCTTTAAAAGTTCTTTGGTTTTGAGTTCATTCCATGCGACACCGTATGAATAACAAGATACGGTAATTGTTCTATCAAATATTTGCGCCTCTTTATTCGGTCACGAGTCGAGAATGTGCTAAAATTTATGACTCATTTATATTTATGGTTAATCTTACGAATCTGTACATAAATTATAAAACCAGTCAAGTGCGAGTTCGGCCTCTATTTTGTAGATTCCAAGTTTTGTATACTACGAAGTCGGCAAATAAGCAATAAGGCCGGCCTGCTGTAAGCGGTTACCGTAGCCATGTGGATGCTAACAACAACCGGGGTACCCCGGGGTATCACTCACGCGTTATTACCGACCCACCTCCTCCTATTCCCGATTTAAATATCCTGGGTCATTCTGCACACACGGCTATGTGATCCCAAACTAGTAGTTTGGAAACCAGCGGAGCAATTATGTAACTTTGATGCAATTAGTTTCAATCATTTTCGAATTGAAACCGGTTAGTATAGAGGTTTTTCGATGACTTTTTTACGTTCTGGTAACTGCAAATGGAAACAGTGGAACAATTTTTTTATATTTCTACCGACTAAGAGGTTGTTTCAATCAGAAAATGATTGCAACAAAGTTACGTAATCCACGTACCGATAACTGATATTACTACATATACTACGTTTTGTTTGTAAATACATAGAGGAACTGCAGCATATTTGGAATACTGCAGGTAACTTGGAATACTTCGATATAGAAATAGTTATAAATGGCATCTATATTTTTTTCCCGTAAACATAAACTCATAGGACACACGAAGCTATTGAGTATCAAAAACAGGTCGCCATCTTGACATTCCGGTTAACAGGCACAAGGGAACGAGACGCTTGCTTGGAAAATAAAATCGGTAAGAATTCAATCATTGATAATCATTTATTGTAATACTTTAAATTTTCATCTTAGTTATTTAAACGGTTAAGTAAACTTGTTAGTTTATGATAGTACTATGATTATGTAAAAATATCGAGAAATAAAAATGTGATATGGAATTTTAGGTTAAGATAGTAGTTGCTAATTTGGAATACGAGGATAAAAGGGGTGAAGAATGGGTACAGTGCTTAATGTGCGAATTGTGGGTTCACGGTGCTTGTAGTGGTTATGAATCCGGTGTGTATATCTGGGGGCACGGGAGTGCCCCCCGCCAAGACAGCCAAGCGAAGCGAAAGGGCACTACCTACCTTTTCTCGAAGCGCTTCGTCGTTTTTTTGAACCCTCATAACTTGGGTTTGGATTATACCAGATAAACAAAATTCTCAGGACATGATGTCAATAGTAAACTTATTAAACATATAAAGTTTCAATAACATAGCTCTTATACTTTAGATTTTATTGATATCTAAAAAACCCCGATTTCGTCACTGACTCACTGATGATCATCAAAACTCATAGGGTACTTCCTGAAGTCCTAGAAAGCTGAAATTTGGTATGTAAGCTTGTATTAGTACCCAAACAACAAAAAAATTATAAAACTTGGAAATTTCAAACAACAAAAGACATAACCAACTTACAAAAAGAAGTGAAATCCCACCAAAAACATTTTTATGTAAAATGTTGCCGCCAAGACATATGGCTCGTACTGCCAAAAAGTTATCAAATCTCATGTAGAGCCAAGCTTATAACTCTACATGCACTTACTCTACAAGCCCTAACTTCACAAACTTTACACACCGTAGTCAAAATATGTGGCTTGGCTCGCAAAAATGAAAAATCGCCGGCTATTGCAATTCGAAATCTGGACGATATTAAAAGGATTAAGTGAAGCTCTGTTTTTGAATACTTATGTTTTAATTATTTGGTCTCTAAAACTGAAGAAATTGTTAAGTTTTGCTCGTTCTCTTTATAAAAAAAATAATAATAAACGTCTAACAAACTTCTATATATGGGTAATATGGGTATGGTTTATAAGGGTGGTGGTGTATCTATTATTGGAAATAAATATAACTGTTTATAATGAATATATGTTTTTACTTGTTTTGTGTTGTATTAGGGGTCCGATGAACGAGTGGTTTCGCAGTTACCTGTCTAATAGAGTAATGAAAGTTAACATCAGTGGAATTAAAAGTAATCCAGGAAAAGTTAAGTACGGAGTACCAACCGGCTCAGTTTTCGGCCCTGTAGGGTTTATTATGCATGTTAACAGTATGGCAAATGTTATAGAAAAATGTAATACTTACATGTACGCCGATGACACGTGTCTTATATATGCGGATCAAAATATAAACAATATACAAAATGTAATACAAGGGGACTTTGATAACGTTGTAAAGTGGGCTCATGATAATGGGATAATAATCAATATAAGTAAAACTAAGTGTATGCGGATATTCTCACCATATAGTAAATTCAAAAATGATAAAATTGCAATTATAGGTCACTCATACGATTGCTTACATAGGGTAAAAAATGAATGTGTTTGTAAAAGAATTGAGGAGGTAGAATCGTATAAATATCTGGGCCTAACAATAGACAAACATCTAAACTGGAACACTCATATAGAATGTGTATGCAGCAAGTTACGAATAGTTTTAGGAAAATTTTATCATCTCAAACACATGTTAAACAGGGGCACTCTGTATACACTTTATTTTGCACTCGTCGAGTCCCTCATTAACTACGGAGTGGGTAGCTACGGACTGACATTCACTACACATTTAAATAAAATAAAACAACTACAGATTAGATTTTTAAAACACTTAATAGATAATAAAATTAAAAAAGATTTAAACAAAGAATATGAGAAATTATTTAAAATATGTAAAATTTTACCAGTTAAAGAAATATGTGAATGTGCTATTTTAATTGAACAATATAATTCAAATGATTATAAGATAAAGCAAGTCCGAAGCCGCCCTCTTCGTTCGAACCGAAGTGAGAAATACAATGTTCCTAGCACCCTCAACTATTATGGTGAACGTACTCGAGCCTGGGTTGTACCCACATTATACAATGAAATTAATAACAGTACCATTGACAATGCAAAAACAAAAAATGGATTTAAGAAAAGTGTCAAACAGCACTACCTCAGTACTTTATAAAAAAATATTATGTAGTAAATGTGTAGTAATTATAATATGTATTACGTGTTAGCCAAATAACAACTTTAAGTGTATGTATGTTTTGTTCGTGTGTCAATTTAATAAAACTTGAAAAAAAAAAAATGAGAACTGTATCTGCCAACAAACTGCTGTGCAGTTTGGCGGAATTAAGCGTTTACAAAATGTATGTAAATATTTTGTGTATTAAATTAAATAAAAAAAAAAAAAAACTACTATATAGTAGTAATCATAATCTAATCTCATAATCCCACAGCAACATGGCTTTGTAAAACGACGCTCAACAGTTTTTAACTTATTAATATACACAGAACATTTATTTACAAATATGGATACTAATGCGCAAACGGACTGTATTTATACAGATTTCCAAAAAGCGTTTGATCGGGTTGACCATAAGCTTCTATTAGAAAAAATAGCTTTTAATGGTATTCGCGGTAACTTATGGAGATGGTTTAAATCTTATGTGACAAACCGTACACAAAAGGTAGTGATTAAAGGTTTTGAGTCGGTAGATGTCCTTGTTAGCTCTGGTGTACCGCAAGGATCAATTTTAGGACCTCTTTTATTTGTACTGTATCTAAATGACGTCAGCAGGTGTTTTAAATTTTGTAATTTTATTTTATATGCAGATGACATTAAAATATACCATAGGATTGATAAATATCAGGATCACATTGATGTTCAAAAAGACTTAGATACCTTTTCTACTTACTGTGAATACAATAAATTAAGATTGAGTCTCAGCAAATGTAATACTATCACATTTACTCGAAAAAGCAACCCAAGTAGTTTTAATTACTCTTTGTGTGGCGAGCAACTGGAAAAAGTTAATAAGATTAAGGATCTCGGCATGGTATTGGACAGCAAACTTATTCTAGATGCACATATCGAAAGAATCATTAACAAAGCTTTTAAAATGTATGGTTTTGTAATGCGTGTGGGAATCGACTTTAAAAATCCCTACACTTACTTGCATTTATATAAATCGCTCATCAGATCTCAACTTGAATATGCAGTAGCTATATGGAATCCGTACTATGCAAAATATATCAATAAACTTGAGTCCATCCAAAAGAAGTTTTTACGCGGTATTAATTACAGGTGCAGAAGAACAAGATTATCGTATAGTCAATTACTTACTGAATATAATATTCTTTCTCTTGAATCAAGACGTCAACAGCTTCAGGTAATGTTATTGTATGACATTTGTAACAATAGGTTTGACTGTACTGAATTAACTAATAGTATATCATATAAAGTACCAATTAGGACAATAAGTCGTAGCAACCGTGCCAACCCTACGTTTGCAACAGCTAGGTGCCGTTCAAATGCAGGTAAAAGATCGCCCATGCATAGGCTAATGGATTGTTATAATACTACCTTCAATAAAATTGATATTTTTTCAGCGAAGATTGGTTTGTTTAAAACAAATATTTTAACACAATTACAATTACCAAAAAACGAGTAGCAAATAGGTTTTTAATATATTCTCCGGTAACCTAATTAAGTGCATGAGTTATTATTACTTTATTTTTAATATTTGTTTTACTCATAAAAAGAAATATATAGGTATGTTATTTATTTATCATAATTGTGAACATTTTATAAAGTATATTATAGTGGTTTTTCTTTTTATAATTTTTATTATTTTAGCATATTAACTTTTATATCGTTTCCTTATACATTTCGTTTCCCTAATATTTATAATGCTCTTATACCGCATTATATGAATTATTGTTTATATTGTTACCTATACAATGTTATACTTTAAATTAAATAGTATGTAGAACGAGTAAAATAATAAAATAAAAAAATAAAATAAAACAGTTTATTTTTGATGTAATTTATTATGAGGTATCCTGTGTTTTTATAGCTTGTTTTTTCATTTTTTTTGCCTTTTTTTAATTTCTTCTTATTATATATTGTTTACATTTTCACACAACACTGTTTATTTTTACTGTTTTATCTTTTACAATTGTTGCCATGTTGTTATACCTATTCTTATATGCTATTTATTTAATAGTTTGGTTTTGTATAAAGGTGATTTAACCTCTCTTTACTACATGTTTTAATATAATATGTAGCCGGGCTTATTAGTAATTGAGTTTTTCTTTATTTTATATTTTTTAAAATTACTTCAGTTATTTTACCCATTGTCTAAGTACTAGGTTTAACATCTTTATTTTTATAAATTAAGTTTTATCATATTAATGTTAATTTTATGTGATTACGACAAACTAATAGTTAAAAGGTTACATTTTTATATTTTTTTTTTAGCTTTATATATAACCTTTATAAAACATACTTATATATCGTTGAAAAAAAGAAAAGTATTCTGCCGTTACATTTCATTGCTACATATTGTTAATTTTCCAAATTTTTCCATCTTCAATATTATCCTTTTCGTTGTTACTGATAGATTAATACATTTCACTTCTCAACAACGAATTTCTTAATGTAATTTGTGGTCAACGGTGTGGGTTTCACAATTAGAACTATTGTTAGTATATATATATTTTAAGTATAAAGATATTGTGTAAACTGTTTGTTGATCCAATAAATAAAAAAAAAAAAAAAAATATTCCAAATTACCTGCACACTAAGTAAAATCTCTATTTTAGAGATTTTTACTTTGATGCCATTTTAATAAGGTTTCTGATGTTAGTTATCTTTGAGTGTTGTTATTATTAAAGTTCAATAGTTTTTCAATCATTTAATGTATTTTTTACTGAGCCATCCCGTTCCTCTTTAAATTTATCCTTAAAAAACAAACTAGTATTCCAAATATGCTGCAGTTCCTCTACATTTTCATCCTCCTTTCACAAATGAGGGTGAAAGGGAATGGGCAATACTCCACCACGCGTGCCCACTGCAGATCGGTGGAGGTAGGCTAGTAGTCAACCTACTGTTGGAATTTAACAAGCCGCCTAGGAGGCATCCAACTAGCTTAACGACTATCACAAAGTGATAACCGGGACCAACGGCTTTACGTGCCATCCGAAGCACGGAAACGCTCGATTTGGAATACCACTAGGTGGTCACCCATCTAGGTACCGACCACGATGGTGGTAGCTTAACTTCGATCGATTAAGAATGGCTAATCATGCTACACCACGAGCGCTTTTTAATACATACATGATACATAATTACACACATTACCTCACACACGGTCATCTAATCCCAAACTAAGCAGAGCTTGTACTATGGAAACCAGATAACTGATATAATACATATACTACTTTTTGTTAGTAAATACATACTTAATATACATAATTACACCCAGACTCATGACATACAGTCATGTTCATGGACACAAATGCATGTCCTGGGTGAGAATCGAATTCACTAACCAGCATGATAGGTAGGGGTCTTACCAACGACGCTAAGCCCGTCAATTGACCCCTACCTTAGTTCTTGACGGTAACTTACTACACCTGACTAGTTCTGTAAAAATGAAGTCAGGGTTATCTTACTAGATGGGTATACAAGTCTCGTGTATCCCAGCTATAATGGCTCATCGGAATGACAGATGTTACATTGACCCTAATAATAGTATACATTTTATAAAAAAAAAAAAAAAAAAAAAAAAAAAAAAAAAAAAAAAAACCTTACGTCATATACTTGGTGCCACCAAAAATAATAGCTAAAGTGAACTAAAAGTGCGAGTAGACCTTCATTAGTGTTTTTAAGGTGATTCGCATTGACTTTCGTGTATCTGATAATGTTATCCTCAAGCGAAACGAGTGTTAATTATCTAAATCAGTGAAAATTTGCTTACGATTTTTAAGCATTGTTTCTGAAGTACCCTCAAATGTTTTTATAATTTTGATTGTCTGACACATGGACGTAAGTCTGACAGCACCCTGACAATCTGTATTCATTGCCACTTGTCAATTCAACTAAGTGTTGCCAGTATAGGATCTCAAATTCGGCCGAAATAATAAATCGATTAAAATCGATTTCCTTTAAACATATAAAAATGTCGAATACTGGACAAATTGATTGGGGCTGTTGCTCCTTAGGCAAGAAAGACGAGAAGTATGTCCGGTGTGCCAAGTGTGGTACTTGTTACCACTGCGCATGTCTGTCACCTGAAAATCTGCCTTCAGAACCTAATCAGGATTGGATATGCACGGGGTGTGCCCCCAATACTGGGAATAATGTACGTTTTAATCCTAATAATGCGGCACGGTCTACAAAGAGGCAAGCCTTATCTTCTCCTCCCAGGAATTCTGAGGCACCGTTGACCCGTGATGAGGCACGATCACTTATGGATGAGCTCTTAAAGACACATATCTCAAACTTAATGTCGCAATTCAATTCTAATATGCGCACCCTCTTGGATAGTGAATTGAAGACAATTAAAGAGGAGATCAGAGATGTTAAAGGTGGCATGGAGTTCATCAACGGTCAAATTGAGGATATTTCCAAAGCCCACAAAGCATCCCAGAGCGTAGTTAAAAGTATTCAGGATGAAAATACCAAACTGCAATCAACTGTAGTGAACCTCCAGCTACGTGTAAATCAGCTAGAGCAAAATGCACGTATGAATAACTTAGAGGTTCAATGCGTTCCCGAAAAAAAGGAGGAAAATTTGTTATCCATTATCAACACCTTGAGTAAAGTCGTTCAGTGCGATATTAAAGATGAGAGCATTACTCGAATAACCAGAATTGCCAAATTACAGCGGGAAAGCGCTCGTCCGCGCTCTATTGTAGTCGAATTCAACACTCCTAGAATTCGTGACCAGTTCCTCGCAGCGTCGATAAAATTCAATAAATCGAGTCCGAATGACAAATTAAACAGTTCTCACTTGGGATTCAATAGTATTAAATCTCCTATCTACGTCTCGGAGCACTTGTCCCCAGCTAATAAGGCATTACACGCAGCAGCTAGACAAACAGCGAAACAGAAGGGCTATAAATTCGTTTGGGTCAGAAGTGGTCGGATTTATATGAGAAAGAGTGAGGACTCAGGATATGTTCTTGTTAAGGATAATGAAACTCTGGATAATCTGAAATAGTGTATGCCCCGCTTTATTGATTGTATTTTATATTATGGTCGCGGTAATAATAGTTTACATTTTTAAAATTCTCGCCCATAAGTATATATTATCAGAATATTCGTGGCCTAAGAACTAAGACACATCATTTTTGTCGTAGTCTGGCATCATGCAATTATGATATTATTGTACTGACGGAAACATGGTTGATTAGTGACATTCTTAGCAGTGAACTTTTTGACGATCGGTATACTGTATTTAGAAGGGACAGAGAATCCTCTTGTTACCGCAGTAAAAAGAGAGGAGGCGGGGTACTGATAGCTGTTTCTAGGAAAATATCTGCTAAACATATGGTAAATTGGGAAAGTATGTATGAAGACACTTGGGTTTTAATTACCATACCTAATTCTGGGTCTATCAAACAAATAGCTATTTGTGCCACGTACCTCCCTCCCCCAGTTCAGCGTGAAACGTTGGAACATTTTATTGAGAACTGCAATGCAATATTTGAAACTCACGAAGGTCAGACATGTATTTTGGGTGATTTTAATCTTGGTAAAATTGATTGGTCACTACTCAATGATGAGTCTATCAGCTATGAGCCGCCAAGTGTTGGCCAATCTTTGATTGATTTCTGTAATACAAATAATCTTAAGCAATATAACTGTATTCTTAATTGTAAGCAAAGAACTCTGGACTTAGTTTTTACTGATATGCTGTATTGTACTGTGAAACTGTCTACTAATTGTCTTTGTGCTATTGATCCTGCACATCCTCCTTTGGATATTGATTTGAATTATAGATCTGAAACTAATCTCATTGTGAATTCGGAAACCTGCAGATTTAATTTTCATAAAGCCGATTATATTAATATCAATAAATATTTATCTCAAGTTGACTGGAGTTCTGTGTTTACCACGTTAAAAGATGTTAACGATATGCTTGCAGAGTTTTACGAAATAGTTAGAGGCATTATAGTTACATTTGTACCTCTTGTCAAACGTTGTCATAGAAAATATCCCCCCTGGTTCAATAAAGCTCTGATAAGACTTCTACGAGAAAAAGAAAAAGTACGACGTCGATTTAAAATGTATGGTAACCCCCTGGATGAATTATCACTGCTAGTTTTGGATAAGAGATACAAAAAATTATCAAAAATCTATTACAATAATTATATGCAAGTAGTAGAGGACAGAATTAAAACTAACCCTAAGTATTTCTGGTCTTTTATAAAATCCAAGTTAGGTAGTACGAATACCTACCCCAGTTCAATGACTGACGGCAGTCGTATTATGACTGATGGTCCCGATATTAGTAATTTATTTGCTTCTGCTTTCTGTGAAAATTATAGTGATGACTGTTATGGGGATTTCACTGACCCGAGTTCGACTGATTATTCGACTTTTCTTAACAACAATTATTCATGCTTAGCTAATATTTATATCGACAAACCCACTATACTTAATAAACTTAAATCTATTGATGTTAGTAAGGGTTGTGGGCCCGATGGTATTCCGCCAATATTTTTAAGGAATTGTGCTACTCACTTAGTGACTCCGATTCATTACATCTTTAACAAGTCGCTTATGTCTGGCATCTTTCCAGAAACGTGGAAGATGGCAAAAGTCGTACCGGTATTCAAATCTGGTGATAAACAACTTGTTAGCAATTACAGACCCATTTCGATTCTTTCAATATTATCAAAAATTTTCGAAGCCATTGTTTGTCCCCACATCCAAAATTACTTTAGACAGTTTATTACAGACTACCAGCATGGTTTTGTCAGGGCTAGGTCAACTACAACAAATTTGGTCACCTTCGTCGAGGAACTTGCTGAAGCCATTGATAGACGTCAACAAGTAGATGTAATTTATACTGACTTCAGCAAGGCCTTCGACCGTGTACCTCACTATGTATTGACTGCAAAGCTCTCCATGTATGGATTTGCAGGAAGTCTTTTAAATTGGTTGACCGCCTACTTCTTTGTTCGTTTGTATCTTTCTTTGTTGTCTTGAATGGGTTTACTTCTAATATTAACATAATTACATCTGGCGTACCTCAGGGCTCCCATTTGGGCCCTATTCTTTTTAATATCTTCATTAATGATATCTCTGGCTGTTTCCATTACTCTACCCCCTTTTTATATGCGGATGACCTAAAAATTTCCAGAAGAATAGTTTCAAACCTAGATGTCATTCTCTTACAAAGTGACTTAGACAGGCTCAGCGATTGGTGCAGGCATAATATGATGACCCTTAATATCAGTAAATGTTTTCACATCAAATTTACTCGTAAGATTAATATCCAGAACTCTCAGTATCATATTAACAATAATTGCATCAGCGAAGTGGGTAGTATTAGAGACCTCGGTATAGTTTTGGATAGAAAATTAACCTTTATACCACATATAGAAAGTGTTGTAAAGCGTTCGTCCAGTGCTCTGGGTTTTATCATAAGAAATGGTAAGGTATTTCGGGACTATCGTACCAAAATTCTCTTATACAACACACTCGTGCGGAGCGTACTTGAATATGGTAGTGTTGTCTGGCGACCACACTACGCAACCCACTCTTTAAGGCTTGAAAGAGTCCAAAAAAGGTTCATGTGGCATCTAGCTTTTTCTGTTGGCAAAGCTAGCAGGCATTTTACTTATAATGACAGGCTTAAGCATTTTAGTATGGAATCTCTAGAAAAGCGTAGGTCATTACTCGATCTAGTTTTCTTATTCAAAATTTTTCATAATAGTGTAGATTGTCCTCAATTACTCAGTAGTTTTAGTTTTAGAGTTCCGCGAATAATGCCACGTGCTCCGATTAGGCCTTTAATTCCTCCGTTTCGCACTACTGTTTTGGGATCCAGCTCTCCAATATTTAGATTATGTACTTTACTGAACACATTTAGTCATTCAGTCGACATATTTGCCGTTTCGTTATATGGTTTTCGTAAGTTTCTGCTTGAGCATATTCCGAATTAAATTGTATCACTGAACTTATATATATTAGTCAACTACTTTCTTTTAAGTTATTTTAATATGTTTATCTCTTCACTTTAGTATTACGTATTACCTTGTTAAAAACGTACTTAGATGCATGTGGTGTTTACCTTAAATAGATTGTACAATAAGCATAATTACATTTATACTGTAAATTAATTTTAAGATGTAACCATTGTAACAGTCACTGGTAAACCAATAAAACAAAATAAAAAATAAATAAATAAATATATCAAAGTGTTTGTTTGTTTAATGACCAACTAAGTAAATTAGATTATTGTTCAGACGCCTAATTGATGTTACAGGGGACCAAAGAGCTGGCGCTTACCTCGGGCAACGCATTAGCCTTGCAATTCAACGAGGTAACGTCGCGCGTCGCCAGCTTTTTGGGAACCCTGCCTGCAGGCGGCGATTTAAACGCAGTTTTTTATTTATAATTATTTCCTTGTATATGTTACCGGCCAAACCCGATTTTAGGCCAAACTAGCTTGGCCTAGGCCAAACTAGTTTTTCCGATACACGATAGGATAAACCGGTATAGACTAGGCCAAACTGGTACATCCTAAGCCCGGTAGGAGAATCTAGTTTAGCCTAGGCTGAACTAGTTTATCCTACCACACTTCAGGATAAATTGGTATCACCTATTCTATACGTGTAGGGAAAACAGGTACCTAAAGAAAACTTGTAACTGAAATAATTATTTCTAGTATTAAAAGTAGGTGGGTAAGAGAAAGAATACCTGCAATATAATTTCTGTTTGGTGCCAACTTTGTAAAAGCCCTCATTATTTATCTGAAGAATAACTCCGATTATGTTTCTGAGATTACCTCTTCCTTTGTCTACTTCTGGAATCGGTATTCTCGCTCAATTATTATCGACTACGAGTTCAGACTAGGCCATACCAATTTATCCTGAGGTGTGGTAGGACAAACTAGTTCAGCCTAGGCTAAACTAGATTCTCCTACCGGGCTTAGGATGTATCAGTTTGGCCTAGTCTATACCGGTTTATCCTATCGCGTATAGGAAGAACTAGTTCGGCCTAGGCCAAACTAGTTTAGCCTAAAATCGGGTTTGGCCGGTAACATATATATTGCCTTTATAATTTTAATGTAGTTTTAGTTTACTCTTCTATTATTTCATGTCCATTTAAGTATTTATATTATTATAAACTCGATAAATATTTTATGTAATAAAAATAAAATGAAAGTAAATATTAAGACTGGTGCGGTTTTACACATCTAACACTTATTTGGGTTACAAAGTATACAATACAATGTTTTAGTCTAAGGTAAATCTATATGCAAAATCTCATCGTAATACATTCATACATTACGACAATCAAAAATCCAAAACAGAAAACTCGTATAATGTTAACAGTAGGATCGTCACGTTAACAAAGGGGAGGAGGCCATGGCCTAGTGTGATGGACTTTGAACTATACTAGTAGGGCATACAGTTTACTTCACAATGGAAAAAAATCTCGTTCAATCCTGCTTATAAAAATAACATAATTACAAATACCACATTGAAACCACATTGATTAGAACTGTGCGGCCTCAAAGTAGCTTCCTTCCGCGGACCCTCAGATTGGAGTACAGCATGTGGTTCTTCAAAAAGGGTGTGAAGAGATTTCTGCAGGGTCGGCAACGTGCGAGTGATACCCCTGGTTTTGCAAGCGTCCATAGGCTACGGTAACCGCTTACCATCAGGCCGGCCGTACGCTTGTTTGCTATCTAAGTAGTATAAAAATAATTCAATGTCAAAGTATATTCTTTTAGTTTAGGTCCTAAGAGAGACTTGTGAACGAGGAAGCTACTGTTTTTTTTTATACCACGCAACACGACCGACAGCAAGCAAGTATACGGTCCATCTGATAGTAAGCGGTCACTGTAGCCTATGGACGCTTGCAACACCAGGGGTATCACTCGCGAGTTGCCAACCCTGCAAAAATCTCTTCACACCCTTTTTGAAGAACCCCAACCTGAGAGAATTGATAAGAAAAATAAGATTCTGCTAGTTACTATGCTTGTATGTTTTACTTAATCTTAGCTTGCTGGTAATGAATGAAAATGTACATACAAATAGATCGTAATCTGTGATCGTAATCTAGAAAATATCTGGGAACAACAAAAGGAGTGTCTAAAAACCAACTGAGCTAATCCTATGCAAGGCAATAAAATAGGTGAATATTTCACGAAAAGTTATTATTAGTACTACATAGAATCGTGAAATTAATTATATTCTGCAATATTAGACCTCCAAATCCCTTGGGAACGTAAAACTTTAAAAATATATAATTACTATACTAAATTTAAACTACTATTAACAAGGGATTAGATCCATAATGAAGAAAACAAGGAACAGAATTACAAAACAATATTATGATCTGACAACATCCCAAGCGTCATTAGAACATAAACAAGATTATAGGAACCACATCCAGAATCAAAACGAGCAGAACACGTCACACACAACTTGCAAGTATCTATCCTATGTGAATCATACACTCAGAGGAAACGATCAAGTAACCTTGATCGATACCACCTCTATAAAAGTGCCGGCGGACACAAGCACGCCATTTAATTGTTGACGCTCGAACGCGACACACGTTATTTGTGCTCCAACTTAAACATGGAAAGTGCCGGTATGTTATCAGTGATACTAATGATCCTGAACATCGTCCACGTGATCCTCGGATTACTAATAGCGGCGGCATCAATATGGTTCTTTGTCGAAGTCCACGATTTGACGAGCTTGAGGAACAGCAACCATTACCTCCTGGATTACAACGTGTACTGGCCACAAGCTATACCCTGGGTGTTCATGATTGTCGGCCTATTCGTCCTGTTTATATCCTGCTGCGGTTGCATGGGAGCGAAAAGGAAGACGCGTGGATTATTGCAAATGTACGTAACCTTCGAAATTCTTGTCATACTGGCGGTGATTATCGCGGTTGTTGTCGCGTTAGTATTCGCCGATTCGATATCCACTGACAAGTTTATTAAGGACACTGTGTGGGATGCATATACGAACATGAAGACGGAGCATGACGTCGAGAAGTCATTCGGCGTGATCGAGCAGAGGTTCCAGTGTTGTGGTGCGGACGGGCCGAGGGATTACATTAATTGGAGACGTGACTTCCCGCCGTCGTGCTGCGACACATACTATCACGGATGGATCGGCTCTTACAACATCGACTGTGACTTCACAAACAAGCTCGCCAACGAACGACACGGGTGCTCCGAGGTCGCCGCAAACTATACTCGTGTCGTAATTAAGGCGTTGTCCGCCGTGTCCACTCTCACGGCTTTTATTGGCATAATTAATATAATCGTCGCAATCTTCCTATTTAAAAGCTTGAGCCGAAGAAATAATAACGCGGGTAAAATTGTCACAGCGTATCATGATGTAGAAACAAAGAAAGTTTTGTTGAATTAATATTAGGGGTTTGCAAGGATGAATTTTCGGGCCGATGTTTTTCCCCTCTTTGTGTAGAGAGTGATTAACTGAAGGTTGACATGTCAAAAGAAAATTTGCTTTACGCAACGTGTGAATATGTTTGCTAGTTACGGAACGATTTTGTAAGTGTGTCTTTGCTTTACTTATAAATGTTGCAAAACTTGTGCATTCCTCTCTAACATGTTCCAAATACCAGTGCTGGAAAAGGACAGATTGTATTTGCAACATTTTTTCTTAAAGCTCGGTGTGAGTGGTATTTATTTAATATTAGTTAATAGTCTAGTAATATAAAAAGTCGTTATGATTAAATAGTTTTAAATGTTAGTGATAAAGGTTAATCAAATAATAGCATTTATGTTATATTTTAAATAAAAACTTTTTACGGTATCTATTTATGAAAATAGAAAATTTTGAAACAAATAAAAAGAATGTTTTTGAAATGGATGAAATGATACTGTTTAATAAAAAAATACGTTCCAAATTTGAAATAGTACATACACGTGACTTGAATTCTAATATTGTGTCATAGAAGCAAGTTACGTAGTAAATGATTAGATTTCTACGATGTATCTGATTTTATATAAACTAGCTTTATTATAATATTGTAAAATCTAGTTTTAAATAAAATGCCTGTTACCCATTGAATTATTACGCTTAGAAGCGAAGTATCGAACAAAAATCCTCGCGACTCGTAGGCCACTTGACAACCAATGTGTGCGTGAGTACCATATAATTACACTCGCTGGCACGCACACAAGCGCACGAGTAATGTTGCAAGCTAAACGAAATTTTTCGGTAAAATTAACCTTCCGATACTAGTGAATGAAATTGGAAGTAAGTATTCATAAAATTAATTAAATAGTCTAATATATGTTCTGCGTCTTAGATAATTTATCTTATCATAGACACAGGCCTGTTATTTATTTATTACTAGTTTAATGGTTATGTTTCATAGTACTTATGCCGGGTATTTTAACATAGTAAACCAAGACAATGTGCAAAGCTATGAACGTTTTTACACCCTAGACGAATATCTTAATATGACAAAACTTGGTAAATAATTATATAATTTGGACATCTCATTTAATTTAATTTGATTATTATTTTATTATATTGTATTACATTAATTATTAGATTCAATTTAAATTTATAATTTTGCATGCTATTCTGTAGCGAAAGGTGTGATAACACCTCAATGTTACGACATTTCTGGCGAAATAAACAATTTCATTTCATTTCATTTCAAAACGATCGTACAATTTGTAGTAGGTATTGTTGGTAATGATAGGTTTCATATATGATAGGTTGTATAGAAAAAGAAGATTAAGAAGTATGTAGGTATTTAATTATCATTATCGTATAAAAGACGAATAGCTATACATTTTTATAATATCTAACTGAATCTATACTAATATAGTATTAATATTTATAATACAAGAAACCGGAAGAGTTTTTTGTTTGTTTGTTTAAACGGGTCAATCTCTGTAAAAAAAACTACCTGTAAAACTACTACTGTGTAAAACTACCAGTCTGATTCGAAATTATTTCACTAATATGAAGCTACCTACATTATCCCGAGTATTATAGGCTACTTATCCCAAGAACGCGGGTGAAACCGCGGGGGACAGCTAGTCAGTTATAATAGCTATAAGTAAAAGAAACAACTTATCGGGCTCAATTACTTACTCTACTTCCTACTCTAACAAAATCAGTATCAATTACGTAAAACAACATAAATTCGCACACAAACAGCTGGCAACACTTTGCTCGAAATCCGAGTGAAGAATTTTTATTTTTGAATTTTGTTATTTTAGATGAATTACGCAATAATATTAGTGGCTTATCTATGGAATATTACAACAGAATTCTAATCTTTCTTCCTTGATGAATTATGAAACAATTTTACTGCACAAACCGTCATATTTATTATTTTTCTGAGAGCTCCACTCACTAAAACGCCAGTCAGTACACTGACAGCGCGGCGGTCATTTGGAGCCATTATGGCTCCAATTGAATGGATTGTGTTTCGCGTGTGTACTTTGTTTCTATGTGTAATAATTCAATGCTGTTACCGTATTTTATAAAAACAGTGCATTGTTACGTTGTAGTAACAAAGACTGATGGGAATAAACCAAAAAACCTTTTTACCTGTACATTTAATAATACAGCTAATTTTATGTAAGAATTTAATTTTATTATATTAATAATAACAAAAATCGATTTGTCATTTATTTCCCCGAACATAATTATATTATTAGGAATTCTTGATGCAATAAGATAATTATTTTTGCATAATAATTGTAATATAATTAATCTAATAGCATGGATACACCATAATAAAGTAATTTCGTAATTATAAAGATATTATATGAAAAAGTTATTCTGACTCATTAAGTACCTTAAGAATAAGATGACGAATAAATTTGAATTCAATACAAGAGTATATAGGCGTGAAATTCAAATGAGATGACTAATCTTTATTAAGATTACATCATAAATAAAAAAATCTAGTTAAAAGTAAATAACATCAGAACATATGGTATGTCATAGATAAAACAGTTTTACGAGATCGTAGTAAGACGTGATTTGATTCGATTGTAAGGCTGTCTACACGCAGTGAAACATGAACAACTGAAGTATTATTGAAAATATATTAAATGATGATAAAGATATGGCACATGCTGTATGTTCAGGTTTTGTTTTGAGAATAATACGCAATTTTTGCAAAATTGGTAATTTTAAAGAATTATTAAATAAGAACACATTTTTATTAAAAAGTTAGAATATTACATAATCAAGTTTTATTTCATTATTATTGTTCCCTTAAATACGGTAATCAACAAATTGACATTTAGATCAAGTGCTTCAAATGACACAAATCACATTAAAATTACATAAAATAGTCATTAATGTAATAAAGACAACAATTAAGATAAAGCAGCTGCCAATATTAGTCATTTCATTCATAAAGACCTAACAAGTGACACACTTAGTCGTGAACAATTAGATTACGCACCGTCCTTATATAAAGTAAATACTAATGTGATATTCAGTCATAATTCACCCTCGGTTCGACGACCTATTTACGACAAAAACATCGCTCAATAGAAAATTCATCAATCCCACATAGTGTGCGCGACCTTAAAATCTAAGGCGCGGCAAGCACGTCACAAACTTTATAAATCTACTTGCAACTGCGGTACACCTCTCATTCCGTTGACAACGATCTGCGAGTTCGGTCGATAACGTGAAATTAAAAAAAAACGTGATGGCGAAAGAAGACCTAATTAAAGGCGTGCTTTATGTTGTGAACGTGATATACGCCGTGTTTGGCTTTGTGACCGCCGCTACCGGGATCTGGTTCTTCGTGCAACTAGCCGAGTTTGTCAGCCTAAGGAACAGCAACCACTACCTGTTGGACTACAGAATCTATTGGCCTCAAATCGCGCCATGGTTCTTCATCTTACTCGGCTTATTCGTGATGATGGTGGCTTTCTGCGGATGGTGCGGCGCTAACAAGGAGAGCCGAGGAATGCTCGGTATCTACGGAGTGTTTCTAATCTTAATCATTGTGGGACAAGCGATCACTGCCACGCTGATCTTCGTGTTCGTCGACGGTGAAGACACAGATAGATTCATCAAGGATACAGTGTACGACGGCTACTACAATTCACAATCAAACCCTGACGTCTTCAAGGCTTTCGGAAGGATCGAGAGGAAGCTGCGGTGCTGTGGTGCCAACGACGCGAGAGACTACAGAAGCTGGAGGAACGACCTTCCTCTTACATGTTGCCAGGACAGTTACTACCGTGCTAATTGTGATTTCACCGATAAAGAAGCTAATGAGAGATTAGGTTGTGCTAAAGTTGCGTCTGTGTACACTAAGATTATCAGCTCATCTGTTGCGGGTGCGTCGTTGATCATTTCTCTGGTAGAGATTGCTGGTGTGATTCTTGCGTGGAAGCTGTTCCATTCGCTCAGAGAAGTGGAACATTACATCACAGAAAGAAAGGAAGGGGAGACGGAATGCTAGGAGTAAGTGTTACAATATTCTTTACCACCGACGATTTGTTCGATACGATACGATTTGCGATTCGTTGAGGAATAAGGCTCATTTCCTTCGTCGAAGGAAGTTTCAGACACCTTTATTTCTATATTTATAAGTACAACATTCCGTTGCGTATATTTAAGTTAGCCAGTAGCGGGTGTACGCCTTAGGTCAAATTGTCTATTAAGATCTGTGTTCGTCGTGGGCTTAATCAGTGATTTCCTCCTTAACTCAATGATTCACGGGTACCTGACTCATTATAACTCAATTGTACCTAACCTAAGGCATGATTCTGTCAGCTGACCTCGCGCCCCCACCAAGTGTCTCAAGAGGCACGTTATTAACATAGTGTTAGGCTTACATCGCTTCTCATGTTAGGTTGCGCAATGTTGTTAAGTGAAGGAGAACGTCGATGGACGGGATTTCACATTCTTTAAGGTCGTCTATGGGAAAAATATGACCTCAAATTCGGTACTTCGGCTGTGTGTGCCAGTTTAAGTACCTTTTGAGGTTGATTGTGTAACTCTAAGGTGTGTCATAATATTGGTTGGCCGAGTTTGTCGCTCGGTTGTATAGGTAGTTCGATTGGACCATCAAAATATGCTAATTATTTTACGCAAGATGTATTGTGAGCGTGAACGTACGCTGCGCGGAGCGCATGGTAATTCGTCACATTTGTAACACTACATAATGTAAACAAAATTTATTACTGTGCCAATATTCACCTTAATACCATTGAGTTATTACTACGTATAGAGAAGCTATCACGCATTTTTTTTTTAATGTAAAATGGGCTTGCGTTTGACCTTCGACTGACCCCATGAGGAGTTATGACGAGGCCGAGGATGTAGCACGCTTACCCAGAAAAAGCCTATTCACTCTGGCCTTGAATACATCTAGGTTATAGGTGTCGGGAAACACAGACCCCGGAAGAGAGTTCCACTCCTTTGCTGTTCGTATAAGAAACGATGAAGCAAAGCGTTGTGTCCGGGTACGCGGGATGTCGACAACGTATGGGTCATTTTTTTAGAGTCAACTAAAATTCTCTTTAGCGCTGAAACAACAATTAGTCGTCTAAGCAGACAGTACAAACACGTAGCGCTATTAGAACGACTTTAGGAGTATATTTCTCGCAAACACCGTAATTTTCACGGCGCTTACGCGTTTCGTTCATCGTTCTACAACAAAAGCGGCCGGATGGCCTCACTTGAACGGAACATAGTTGTGATGTGTGGTGTCTTCTCTATACGTAATAATAGCTCAATGCTTACATATAAGCTTAGCTCGTGCGATGTGTATCTCAATTAATTAAGATTGCTATGAGGTATTTCAAGTCTTCCAATAAATATCGCAATTTTATACATATTTCATAAAACTTTATGCAGATTTTTATTCTCAAAGACTTGTTTATCAATCGTGGGTCATGAGAGGTTATGCCTTCTCACTTGACCTCGTTATCGTTATTACTTAGCTTACAGATTGTGCAATGCAATATACAGGTTGTTGTTTTGGTCGGCGACAAGCGACCCAGGAGCGGTAGTACAAAATATATATTCCCCAAAAGTGGACTTAATTCCATTAAATACTGTACATATGTTGAGAAATACCTTATTCAATTTGAAATAAAATTACCGCAAAGTATGGTTACAAGGCACGTGCACAGACTAAAGCTAGGCGCAAGCCGCCATCGCCCCACCCCTTTACTCCCTCGTACTCCCGTTGAGTATTATTTAGCACCAGTATCATTTGTATTATCGACCCTGAGTCGCTCGTCGCTGACCAAAACAACGACCTGTATATAAATCTATGCTTTACCTACCGATATATTGTTTGTTTGCGAGCCGTCTATTTTATATGTTTATATATTTGTATTTGCTTCAATGCTATCGTAACTTTTAAGAATCACATTTTTGGATCTGTATTTTTGTTGTATTTAATTATAATGTAAGTTAGACATTATTCGGAACGATTTTCCGTCCTTTTTTATATAAAAGCCATAATTTTTAACTTACCTATTTAAAAATATATGCGATTATTTTTAAGTAGTTTTAGAAATGCGGGTTTTGACCATTCAACTAAATTAAATGCCATAATTCTAATACATTAATGGTCAAAATCCAAAATTTCTTAAACTTCTGTAAAATCACGGTTAATACGTATGGTTGTAAACAGTGTGTTTCCATATGCCAAAGATTGTAAAAGAAAATATATTTTTATTAAAAATACATGTCGGAAAAAATAATATATATTTTTTATAAGTATTAAGGTTACCGATCACACATCTGAGAAAAATACAACGTAGTTTATAAATATGAAATAAGTTATTCGGAAATAAATATATTTTGTAATAAAATATTAATATAAATGTCATATAAGTCGAAACTAGTCTTAAGACGTTCCATTTTATAAAATAAAATTATATAAAAAAAATGCGTAAATTTATGATTTTTAATTATTTCCTGGTTCATTACAAAATTTTAAAAAATAATATAAGATGCAACGACTCTATGTGCATTAGTGCGCTTGCATTATCTCGACTAACTGTACCGATTTTGACGGGGTTTTTACAGTTACGTAGGGCTCCTAGATGTTGTCGTCTGTCTGTATGTTTTGTGCTATGACTAAATGGAAACTAGTCAAGAGTAAGAAGGAAAGAAAATATTGATAAGTATTTTCTACGAGGAAAACTCAATATGTACACCAGACTCAGGACATACAGACATGTTCATGCACACAAATGCATGTCCTGAGTGGGAATCGAACACACGACCTGCGGCGCTATAGGGTAAGACTCCACGTCCTAACCAACTTCACCAACTGGCCCGTCAAGTTAGGTTGGCATTCGATTTTTAACGTGAAAATGAAGTAAAATATTTGTCAGCTAATCACATCCCTCGCTACACATCTCTGGTGGACATGCAGCCTTATGCGAGTTCCCTGTCCGCGCGAAACAGTTTCAAAAGAACATTGTTCTCCCTTTTTGCACAGATTTTTACATACAAACGCGTCATCTATTTAGATGTATATCTGTGGTATTCAGACTATTTACTGACTGCTCAACGTAAGAAAAAAAAAGAAAGTTTCACAGGTCATCAACTAAGTATGTCATCAACTATTACCAAATAGAGAAATGCTTAGTAAGTATGTACTTATCACGTAGATGTTAAGAAGTGATGAAAGATCAGTGCTGCCAACCCTAGAAGGCTATAGTGAAACTGCTGGATTTTTATACCACTAAGGCATCAAACAAACATTTGGCCTGTCTGAAGGTAAGCTTGCAACACCAAATTCAAATTCAAAATCATTTATTCAAATAGACCTTCAAAGGCACATACGAAAATTCTGACTCTAATACTCTAATACCGATTCGGAAGGTTGCATCTGCTGAGAAGAGCCGGCAATAAACTCAGCAATTACTCTTTTCAAAACAAGCTTAGATTCAATACATAATATTTACATTCTAATCGCACTGACAACAATTGCGTGCCCCGGCGAGGCGGCAAAACTATAAAGTAGACTGAATCTATATTTAATAAGTAAATAAATAAATGGCAAACTTAAGCAGACCAGCCCCCACAAGCAGTACCTGTTCACAAGTATGACGCGTGTGGCAGCCATCGCCCCACCAGGGGTATCAGTCGCGCGTTGCAACTATCTCTTCACACCCTTTCTTTTTTTTTTTTGGGTCTGGGTGTAATTATGTATATTAAGTATGTATTTACAAACAAAAAGTAGTATATGTATTATATCAGTTATCTGGTCTCCATAGTACAAGCTCTGCTTAGTTTGGGATCAGATGACCGTGTGTGAGGAATGTCCCAGGATATTTATTTATTTATTTAAAGAACCCCATGTAACAACATGGGGTTCTAGGGAGAACACTCCCTTGGGAAACCCACGGTGGGGAGCTCATTCCACAGCCTGAGCGTCCGCGGTAGGTAGCTCCTTTGAAACCGCCCAGTACGAAACCATTCAATTCAGCAGTTGTACTTCTTCCAGCAGGTGCTTGAAGAGATATTTTCAAATGTAGGGTCGTTCCAGGCGGGTACTTCAAAGTACCCTATGGTTTTTATATATCTATGGTTTCTTCACGATGTTGGCCTACACCAAAAATCTCTTGGTGTGCATGTCAATTTCCGTACCTAAATACCTACCACCTTACAGAATACGGCTGCCAAATAACTATGTTGTGTTCCTGCGCGTTCCTGTGCAAGGTCGCCAGAGCTCATTGGGGAATAAGGAAGGGTCGGTAACGCGAGAGTGATATCCAAGCGGTAAGCAAGCGCCCATTGCTACTAGGGCAACGGTAACCGCTTACTATGGTAAGCGGTTACCGTTTTACTTTGACTTTGACAAAGCCATTTATTCAATTTAGGCCCCAGAAGGGCACTTATGAAGGTCACATTTACTGAAGTTACCACCGGTTCGGAACTCGGCCTTCAACTGAGAAGAATCCGGCAGGCGTTTGCTTACCGACTTCGCGTTTTAAGAAAATAGGGAAAACAAAACTGTAGCCTGTTCATAAAAAAAGATACGGTACAGTAGTACCCAACTTATATGGCTGATATGGCAGTCTGATATGACTCAGTTTGCAGCGCGAACGAGATAGCAAAAGCATATAATTTTAGCCATGCTAATACGCTAATACATACCATACCATAATAATTTGACGGCCCAGTTGACGCATTCCACCAATCACGCCGCAAATCGTGGGTTCGATTCCCACACAGGACACGCAGTTCTGTGCATGAACATATCTGTATGTCCTGAGTCTGGGTGTAATTATGTATATTAAGTATGTATTTACAAACAAAAAGTAGTATATGTAGTACTTATATCAGTTATCTGGTTTCCATAGTACAAGCTCTGCTTAGTTTGGGATCAGATGACCGTGTGTGAGGAATGTCCCAGGATATTTAATACAGGGTATAAAAAAATCCCCGACATAACCGTAACGAAAGCATATTAGACACCAATCAAAGTAACATTTCATTGAAAATATTGTTGGGAAAATATATTGCATTTTTAAGAAATTTTGAAATGCATTTTTAGCTACCGCGCAATGTAATCCGTAGTGCGGCATGCAAGTGTGTGCGTGCGAGCGTGCCAGCCAACACACCAAGTGCGAGTTTTTAGCGGGAAATTATAGAGTGACGTTGCGTTTTAATTTTTATTTTCATAAATTTGTGTATTTTAAGTTTTATTGGATATTACGGTGGTATTTTATCCAATAAAGATCAATCCATGTGCACCAGTGAAGTGAAATGAAATGAATAATGTGTAACGTGGCTTTTCAAGTTGTCTCAAGAAGTCCGTGAAAAGTTTTAGTACAAGGAACACCATTATAATAAAACATGACTTTTATGGACGGTGACTGACTGAGGACTATGTGAAAGTGATTTATTGTGACTAGAACTTATAATATAACTGGAAATTGGCAAAATACACAAGCCGTGCCATTTCAATTATTTTTTTAAAATAAAATAACACTTATTGTGGCATATAACTATAATAGTTAGACATTTTCCGCCTTATTACAAAACAAAGTTTAAAGCAAATCCAGGTTTTACTGTCATTCGCTCACTTTCTAACGTCACATAATAAAAAGAGACGAGGCTATTTTGAAACCTGGTTTTACTTTAAACCATGTTTTGTAATAAGGAGGATACTGTCGCGACATTTTTTGTAAATAATGATGTGTTCTACAAAGTCGTAGTACATTATTTTATTCTATCAATCAATAGTTTTCGCAGCGCACGCGATGAAATGAATATTTTAGGTATTTTTTTTACACCTTGGGTTACATTATTGGAGTTTTAGTAAGGATCCCTAATTTTTTTGAAAATATAATATAGCCTATGTCACCCAGGGATAGTGTAGCTTCCCAACAGTGAAATATTTTTTCAAATCGGTTCAGTAGCTTCGGAGCCTATTCAATGCAAACAAACAAACAAACAATCAAATCTTTCCTCTTTATAATATTAGTTTAGATGTATGAACTAATAATAAGGTAGATTTGGACAAAATATCAGTAACATTATAAATAACACGTGTTTACAAAAAAACAAAGATAGTAAATACAACTTTGAACCTCTATATCTCCGAAACCCGTTACTTCCCAAGCATGGCTCCATATAAAAAAAAAACGTATTTATTTCGGTAATATGTGGGTTTCGGTAATGTTAGAGAGAAAAAAACGTATTTATTTCGGTAATATGTGGGTTTCGGTAATGTTAGAGAGAAAAAACGTATTTATTTCGGTAATATGTGGGTTTCGGTAATGTTGTTAACGCTATAATAAGTCTATTATATTATATTCTTATTCTATTCACTCTATTATATTCTTATTTTATAATTTGAGCGGTCCACGTTCGAGAGTTCAAACCGTATCTGCCTTATTTGGCTTTATCTAAGCCCGTATTTATTTTGCTGACGTCTTTTATGAAGAATGCGGTGTGACGATATTATGCAAAATAGTAAAAAATAAACGTGACTAATATATCATTTGAGTTCTAACACGTTTGTTATGATTTGCCGCTTTTCATTAAATAACTTTATAATAGGTAAATACGTGTGTATGTTGGTTTGTCCTTCATTCATGCAGCAACGAATCGACATTTTAAATTTCAATTTATTTATTGTTATAAGAACGATATACACCAATTATACTTATCACTGGCAAAATACATAATATTCTTACAATTATTAAAAAAAAAAAAAAAAAAAACTGATAAACCATTACTTACCACATTTTATAATCTACAGGCCTCTTAAAAATATATTAATGGAACTTTTCAATGCTGACTTAATTATGATAGATTAGAAATAGGAAACTCTCACAGCATAAATGATATTGGTTCTACTTTTAATTAATACATTTTCATGCTTGTAAGGTGTCTACATACATATAAAAGAACTTGTACTCACACTTACATACACTGTTAGGAAAATGATATATATTCGTGATCATTTTCATAAACAAGTATCAAAATCTGACTCACACAAAATGAATTAAACAAATCAATAAAAGCAAATAATGAGAAATGTAGTGTATCAAGAATAAGAAAGTAATTTAAAAAAATTAAATCGACTTCCAAATACACTAAAAAGAATGAAATAACTCAAATCTGACACTGATTTGAAGTCAGCGAAAGAGCACGACGTATTCCAATGAAAATATTTCGCTGACTTCAAATCAGTGTCAGATTTGAGTTATTTCATTCTTTTTAGTGTATTTGGAAGTCGATTTAATTTTTTTAAATTACTTTTTTATTGCAATTTTATTCAGTGTAGGCCCAAAGAGGGCACGTAGCATTTTCCCTTCCCCGTACTGTAGGTTATCCGCATGTATTTCACAGCGATTGGACATAGTGCCTTTTATAGTAACAGACAAACAGACATTAATATCGATTTAATTTCATACAATCATATGTTATGTTTAATTAACTTTGTTTTTAACAATTCATAGATTTAAAAACATTTGCTCCTCAATATTCAAACCTTCTTGAAAGAGGGTTTGAAGAGAGGGTTGAGAGGAGTTGCTGTGCCGGCAGTGGGAGGGCAATATTGTGTAGGTACAGTGCAGTGCTGGTGGTGTAGTCACCACCAGCACTGCATCTCCTCATGGAGCTCCGGCGATCTTACTAACCGCAGGAAGGGCACCACGATATAGATTAGTAATATAAAAAAAAAAAAAACAATAAATATTTTTAATAACTACGACAATGCCACGCGGTTTGTGTGTCCATTCGTAGTCAAGTATTCTTTGGTTTCAGTAGCTGCACAATCCCATCCCGTTACCCTGTGGCCTGGCAAGCTAGCAGGATGGAAGTACATGCCAGCGTTCTTTCTTGGAAAAGGCATATTTCTATATTTTTATATTCAGGTTCTATCTCTTATTCTTTTAGCTGCTGTGTTCTCCTGTATTATGGCATACCTCACAGAAGGGAACTACACGTGGCCACAATATACACATGACTACGATTATATGGTTTTTATGCCCAGCGCGACCTGGAGCTTCGGCACCGGAGTCATCGTTGGTCCTAAATGCGTTTTAATTGCAACTAATGCTTTGGACACTACTCATGCAAGTTGGCGGTCTACAGAAGCGTATAAACAGTTAGCCTACCCCAGTTCTCATTCTGCAAGGATATTCACTATCGACGGCTCCTATACATCATATAAAGCCCACAGAATTAACCATATAACCATAAGTCAAGCTGGCCGACGATCAGAAGTTAATGTCCAACAAGGATTTGACGAACTAAATTCACCCGTACATGATTTTGCGGTACTTTCATTCAAAGATCTAGTTGTCCCTATTCATACCTCGTCGTTAAAAGGTCGCAAGCCTTTCTACGTGGAGACACCGATATCACCGGATTACAACAAACCAGTGGACATGTTTTCCCATGAAGATCCAGAAGCAAAAATCAGTATGGCCTTCTTTAATCCCGACACAGATAATGTGGATGTTTATGACATGACTGGTTAAAATGTCTTTGAAAACTGTGACGGGTGGCTACCTAGAGAATGGGGCTGTTTTATTTGTATCCTAAATATATACAAATTGGATGGTTTACAGTCTGGTGCGGGCTTGTTTGTTGGGCACCTGTTAATTGGTTTGGGGAGCTTCATGTTGGAAAAAGGGGATGAAAGTATACTTGTATTTACAGATCTCAGGGCGTATAATAGCAGTAGGTATGTATGTTATGAAATACAGTATATTTTGGGACTGTTCCTGCGATGAGTAAGGTCACTGGCCCCCCTAGAAAAGATGGTTGTCGACAATCCACATCGTTAGTAAACAATCAACCTTTGTATGGGATTGACATAAGAGATTGTTAAAAATCACGTGATATTTCATTCATATTAATAGGTTTTAAGTTTGTGAGTATCAAAATATGTGGTACTGAAAATCTAAAAAAAACAGGTTTGCTACACCATCGAGACAATGATGTGAATATAATCACAATTATATGTAATTAAAATGATAATTACCGTTTAATTTATTAACAATGGCGCCCTGTTCTCATTAAACGACTGGTATTTATAGCATAGTAATTATTATCAATTGCAGAATTTTACATAATTTCAGATGTAATTTCCCTAAAATCAAATCACAATCCATAAGCTCCAGATGCAGACGTGGCGCTAATCATGCTCTCTACTTGCACATTATTTCTGTATTTTTCTGTATTAAAAAAAGTAAACTGTATAAGTATAATTCTATGATGCACATCATATCAAATCAAATCAACAATCAAATGATTTGATTTGATTTGATATCGTATAATATTACATTAATAAACAAAACATCAACTTATTTGTATAAATGTAAAATGCTAAATTGCCTGCCAGGCACAAATATATCCACCTTCAGTTGCTCTGAGAGAGCCTTATTCCGATAAAACAAATCAAAATATATTTTCTACGCGCTTTCTAGAGGCAAACTTGGAAACATTACCGATCGATAAATATAATACAATACGGGAAAAAAAAGATTCGAAATTTTGAAATGATCAGTCTATCAAACTATTTATTGTAGCACAGTTTATTGGCAGCCAGTACCTCTCATTAAAAAAGTTTGCATTACAATGTTACGATTAATTTTTCTAACAAAATGTATAGGTTTTTTGGTCTGACATTTCTACCCTAACCTAACTTGACTCCATAGTCTTTATACTTGTCGGAGACATGATCGATTAAGCTAATATAAATATTTTTCAAAAATCGCCGTTTTCTCGCTGAATACAATCTGAACTTGCCGATAGCAATTACTCAAAAATTAAGGGGTAGTCTTCTAAGACCATATTATTCGTGTGGATTCAGCCCTTACTGACTGACCCGTCTTAAATTTCCACCCTGTACAACGTGTTTCTTTTAATGGCCCATAACTCTAAGGATAATGCTTATTATGTGGTTTGTATATGTGGTTTGGAAGATAACAGTAATCATAAATAAAATGAAAAAAAAATCACCCGCTTTAGGAATTTTTATTTTGGGACGTTGTCAGAGTTACGCAGTAGTGTAGTTAAGTAGCGGGATAGCGCAACTTTGACATTTACGTGTGTGGATGTTATGTGTGTGTGTCATTTTCATTCATTCAAACCAATCATTCATATTTAAAGCTAAGAAAATGTGACGTCATATTTCACAGAAGAGTGTTTTACACAAGTTTTACATTAATAGTCTTTTCGTGACTGTCGAATTATTTTGTATGAAAAATGAAAACAAAAATAAAATATTGTTGTATGTATGTTGGTGTTTTGTTTTTTTTTATGTTTATGCATTTTTATGATTGTGTATTTTATTTTGTAAAATTAAAAGTATGTATGTATAATGTTTTGGAAAAAATAGCCAATATAGTCAGATTGTACAAAAATAAAATTTAAAAATGTAACCTTGCTGAGTTTCTTGCCTGTTCTTCTCAGTTTTTTTTTTAATAAATTCTATTACTACTAATACAAGTTCGCCAAACTGCACAAAACAGTTTGTTGGCGAAAGAGGCCGACTTACGAACTGGTGGTAACTTCAATAGCTTTGACCTTCATAAGTGCCCTACTAGGGCCTAAATTGAATAAATGGCTTTGACTTTGACCATTAATCAAAAAATTGGAATGGATTGAAATTGCCAATGGATTGTTTGACATGGTCTCATAAATACCCTAGATAGGGTTATGGTTATGGGGCATCAAAAGGAACACGTTGTATACAGGGTGTTGTTTTGGTCGGCGACAAGCGATCCAGGAGCGGTAGTACAAAATATATATTCCCCAAAAATGGACTTAATTCCATTAAATACTGTAAATATGTTGAGAAATACCTTAATCAATTTGAAATAAAATTACTGCAAAGTATGGTTACTGGGCACGTGCACAGACAAGAGCTAGGCGCAAGCCGCCATCGCCCCACCCCTTTACTCCCTCTTACTCCCGTTGAGTATTATGTCTACACTTTAGCTTATTACATGATTTTCAAAATTTTAATTTTATTATTTTTATTATTAAAAAAAAATAAAGTATATTTTTTATATTTTTTTTAGCACCAGTATCATTTGTATTATTGACCCTGAGTCGCTCGTCGCTGACCAAAACAACAACCTGTATATGTTGTAAATATGCAATACACACTATAAACAATATTCTTAGATTTTTGTTTTACCACCGATAATGCAAATACAAGACGCAATTTTTAATCCTTGTTGGAGATTTGAGAGCGTTTCTTCACTGGAGAAGACTTTCCATCTTATACAGAATACCACAGCCAAATATCTGAATTTTTGTTCCTGCGCGTGAGTAAGATCGCCAGAGCTGTGTGCTTGTTTGATGACTTACAAGTATACAGAAAAGCTAGTCTAGGTATAACATACGTACCTACTGCTATTATACGCCCTGAGATCTGTAAATACAAGTATACTTTCATCCCCTTTTTCCAACATGAAGCTCCCCAAACCAATTAACAGGTGCCCAACAAACAAGCCCGCACCAGACTGTAAACCATCCAATTTGTATATATTTAGGATACAAATAAAATAGCCCCATTCTCTAGGTAGCCACCCGTCACAGTTTTCAAAGACATTTTCACCAGTCATGTCATAAACATCCACATTATCTGTGTCGGGATTAAAGAAGGCCATACTGATTTTTGCTTCTGGATCTTCATGGGAAAACATGTCCACTGGTTTTTTGTAATCCGGTGATATTGGTGTCTCCACGTAGAAAGGCTTGCGACCTTTTAACGACGAGGTATGAATAGGGACAACTAGATCTTTGAATGAAAGTACCGCAAAATCATGTACGGGTGAATTTAGTTCGTCAAATCCTTGTTGGACATTAGCTTCTGATCGTCGGCCAGCTTGACGTATGGCTATATGGTTAATTCTGTGTGCTTTATATGATGTATAGAAGCCGTCGATAGTGAATATCCTTGCAGTATGAGAACTGGGGTAGGATAACTGTGCATACGCTTTTGTAGACCGCCAACTTGCATGAGTAGTGTCCAAAGTATTAGCTGCAATTATAACGCATTTATGACCAACGATGACTCCGGTGCCGAAGGTCCAAGTCGCGCTGGCCATAAAAACCATACAATCGTAGTCATGTGTATATTGTGGCCACGTGTAGTTCCCTTTTGTCAGGTATGCCATAACGCAGGAGAACACAGCAGCTAAAAGAATGAGAGATTTCCACCTGAAAATAAAAACAGAGGTCTTATGTCTCATTGGAAGCCTTGTCAAAGGAAGAATGCTGGGATGCACTTTTATCCAGCTAGCTTGCCAGGCCAGTACTAGGTAACGGATTCCAAAGAACACTGACTAAAATTTTCAAATTATGACGCTTTGATGAGATTATACGACAAAGAGCACATAAACCCTTCTTGGAGAAACTCAAGCTATACTTAATTGGAAAAATCATGGCAGTGAGCTCACTCTACAACCTAAATGGAGGCTGGAAACCGCACAGTGCGGGTAATTATGGTTCCAATTTATGAGGATTGCCCCGTCGATGGCGAGAGGTGCGATGGTAGAATGTAGCCGTGGGCATCTAGACAAAAATCGAAGAACTCTGTCCATTGTAAAGGCGGGAGAAGTAGAATATAGATAAGGAGGTAAAGTCTCTAGTCAGACTAAGAGGCTCTAAGCCGCTTGTGAGCTCGGGATCATCGACAATCCTAATGGCACGTCATCGAGTCAAACACTAGCTGGTATTCAGGTGCCCCTGCCCAAAGATGATAGCTCAGGGTAGGTACTCCATAAGAGGCTGAACTTGCAACTCATAAAGTTGCAGTCTTTGCATCGATGTGAAGTACTGCTTCGCTCTATTGAGCACACCAAATGTTTTGATGCCAGCTTTACTAGATTATTACTTGCTTTAAAATTACCTACATTTTTATTACTCAACAAGCACTCTGTAAGTAAATGTAAGAATGATGTGTTTGCAGCACTCTTAGGCACTTATATACCGTTTGAAATAGTCTATATTTACAAATACAAAAGGTATTTGTCGCCAAACAAATTATTTATCAGTTATTTGGATAATTCAGACATTGTATTGAATGCCGATGCATTGTCATACGACATGCATACGACAGGAAGTAATACACTCGAGAGCAAAATAATCGTAGACCTTGACTTTTTTCTTGGCTGTTTTTAATTTCATTAATGGCCCTGATTCTGTTGTTCACAACTAAACTAATTTTAATCTCACTATGTCTCTTTCTGACAAAGAACATAAGAAAAGGATGTAAGAAATTTAGTCCTGTCAAATTAGTCCAATGCTTGTTTTCAATACAAATTTAGTCGCCATCTATCGCGGTTACGCCTAAATACACGCAAAATAAGACGGCAAAGATTAATTTGACGACTTAAAATATGTTCTATCCTTTTTCAATAATGTTCGTAAGAAAGAGATGAGATGTGACTAAAATTAGTTTAGTGCGATTTACAACAGAATCGGCACCAATATTAAATATACATTGAACCAACCAATAGAAAGTTATAGTTTAGAGATAGTTATTATTAATTTAGTTTTTAGTTAATTTTAATTTTATATACATAATTATTTGTATATATAGTTAATAATATTATGTTTTTTAGTTACTGTTAATTTGTAATAGATACTAAATAAATAAAATATTAAATCCCATAGAAAGTTTATTTCAATAACTTTCTAATGATATCAAAGAATAACAGTATACAAAATCCCCATAAACCCTTAAGGGTATATTGTAAAAGCCCCCATTTAGGGCACAAAACCCAACATACACGTAAAATTACCAAATTTCGCTATTTATAAGGTGTATTATCCCTCTCCTAGCCCCAATTAGCTCTTTATCGGTATTTAATCGACTTAAAAAAAGGAGATTATCAATTCGACATGTATGTATGTAATATTATTGGAAATGCAATATGATAATCTATTAGGGCTTCCAAAGAAATATACAAAATTTCATGTATGTTTGTCCACGCATATCTCCGAAGATATTGATCGGATTGTAACCATTTTTTTTATTGGTTTACATTTACTTTAACTTAGAGAACAGTGCAAGTTTCATAGAAATCGGTTCAGTAGTTTTCAAGATATAGACAAATATGTGTGACGGCCTGGTTTATTGATACGAGCTACGGGTGTGGTGTCAAAGGAAAAGCATCTCAAAACCTTGGTCAAATTCTAGTGAATTTAAGAAAAACTAAAGCTGACGAATTAAAAAAGTAATTTAAAAAAAATTTCATCGACTTCAATATACACTAAAAAGTATTAAATAAAATAATAAGTAAAATAAATAACTGTAACAATGAGAAGGAAAATATGATATAAAACACTTGTAAGAAAGAATTCTTGAAGGAATTTGTCGGAAAAATCCCGACAAATTCCTACAAAGTCCTGCAATGTGGGCAGTTGGGGTTGACTAAATCAAACGCTCTGACTGACGTATAATCGTTTAATGCATCCAATTCTCCCATACACTTACTTTATATTATTATAGCCCTAGCTATTACATACACTACAGTCCATTTTTGTGTCCAGCATTATGCTACCCCAAATCATATACGATCCAACTCCAAAAGTAACACATTCGCTTGAGCCGTAAATTCGAAAAAATGAATTGCGCTAGCAATATTGCTTTAGCTTCCTTTTTAGGGGGGCTGGTCGCATTTATCAACCGATTCTCGTGAAATTTTGTTAGCAGGGTTGGTAATTATATGGATTTATTTTATCAATTCGGTTTTATGGAAATGGTGGAGCCATTAGTTATTAATAAATAATTGGACTGTTTTACAAAAACCTTAAACCGACATCAAAGTACACTAAGAAGTAGTCAAATCCTGATCCAATGGGACCAAACGGGAAGTGTACCCTTTCAAATAAAACAAGAATTTTCCAAATCGGTTAATAAATGACGGAGTTACGAGGTAACAAACATTAAAAAAAAAAAAACATTCGAATTGAGAACCTCCTCCTTTTTTTGAAGTCGGTTAAAAAAGAACTAAAAAGTTGAGAATAATGTTACTTATAACAGTCTTAAGTTTTCAAATCAAAGCGTGTTAAGGTTCATGACGTCTTTTTCTATGCCTAAAGTTCATATACAACATCTGGATGCGTAGATGTGAACACGTTGCTACAAATTCGTACACAACAGCTGATCACCTTGCACGCCAACGCGGACGCAAGCTGGACGCGTGATCAGCGCGTTGACTGAACGACCGCCTGCAAGCTGATGCTGGAGATTGAGATTGCCTAGATGAATCTATGAATACGGAATGAACATTTGATTTGAAAGCTGCACGGTTTTTTTTTGCACCGGTAATCGTTTTGCCCTGATAAATCATCTGATTCAATATACGCCGAGAAGTAATCTGGATTGAATTTAATATTGTACTGTTTTACAATCTCGCTTCATAGATGTAACCTAACGGTTTTCACAATTATACGGTGATATAATTATATAAACCAAAAAGGGGTTCTTATCGAAGACAAAAATACTCAGGTGATTAATATTATTTAATATAAATATTGTAGTATTAATATTTTTTAGCTTAAGTTTTTATCTTGTGAAAATAACTAAACTACACCTAAAAAAATAGGAGCGTAAGGAAATAAAAGGCTTTTTTTTTATTAATTTTACGTACAATAATGATATATATTTGTTGTAAATAGGCAGTACATACTAAAAACAATATTCTTGAGGTAGAGCACAACGTTTTTTTTTTCACTCAAAGAGCAATTCGATTGGAGAAGACTATCCACCTCACAGAAAACAGCAGCCAATACTGAATTTTTATTCCTGCGCGGGAGTAAGATCGTCAATGCGATTGGGGTGGGGGGAGTCCTCGATAACCCGTCCATAGGGCTACAGAAACCGCTTACCATCAGGCCGTGTGCTTTTTTGATGACTTACAAGTATACAGAAAGCTAGTCTAGGTATAACATACGTACCTACTGCTATTATACGCCCTGAGGTCTGTAAATACAAGTATACTTTCATCCCCTTTTTCCAACATGAAGCTCCCCAAACCAATTAACAGGTGCCCAACAAACAAGCCCGCACCAGACTGTAAACCATCCAGTTTGTATATATTTAGGATACAAATAAAATAGCCCCATTCTCTAGGTAGCCACCCGTCACAGTTTTCAAAGACATTTTCACCAGTCATGTCATAAACATCCACATTATCTGTGTCGGGATTAAAGAAGGCCATACTGATTTTTGCTTCTGGATCTTCATGGGAAAACATGTCCACTGGTTTGTTGTAATCCGGTGATATTGGAGTCTCCACGTAGAAAGGCTTGCGACCTTTTAAAGACGAGGTATGAATAGGGACAACTAGATCTTTGAATGATATTGTCGTGAAATCATGTACGGGTGAATTTTGTTTGTCAAATCCATGTTGGACATAAACTTCTGATACTCGACCAGCTTGTCTAACGATTGCTAAGCTAGGTATCTGTGCTTTATATGATGTATAGTGGCCGTCGATAGTAATTATCCTAACAGATGGTAAGGAACCGCTACCATACGCGTTTGTACCCCGCCATGTTGCATGAGTGGTTTCCAAGGCATTAGCTGCAATTATAACGCATTTAGGACCAACGATGACTCCAGTGCCGATAGCCCTATAGTTTCCGCGCACAAAAACCATACAATCGTAGTCATGTGTATTAGGAGGCCACGTAAAGTTTCCTTTTGTCAACCGGGCCATAACGAGGGTGAACATCGCAGCCAAAATAATGAGAGATTTCCTCCTGAAAATAAAAAAATATAAGATGATAATAGAAAGAAAGAACGATGGCATTTGCTTCTATCCTACTGGAACCAAAGAATACTAAGAAGGGACACCAAGACCAAATTACCTAAATGAACATTTTGAATATGAGATCCACAGTAGAGATTACCTCTTCAATAATAGGTATCCTCAGTAGGTAGTACAGGATTTAACACATATTTTTATGAAATGTCACGGTTTTGTTTGAAATGATGACAGATGATGGTAGGTAGTGGTACTCCAACAACATGCTGGACTTGGGACTTATAAAATTTCAGTATTTGCCCCGAAGTGCTCTCTTAGACCCATTGAGTACCTACCAAGCTTCTTAGATGCCAGATTGACTTATTATTAATTTAGAACAACCTTTATTTTAGATATATTTTAAATTTAATCACTTATTTTAAATTACTTTATTTTTTGTTGGTTATATAGCTTTTAACTTAAAAAAGAAAACTGTTAATATATTTATAAGAATGTAAACAGTTTTGAATATTGTCAACTTAGTTGTCTATTTTTAACCGACTTCAAAAAAAGGAGGAGGTTCTCAATTCGAATGTTTTTTTTTATGTTTGTTACCTCGTAACTCCGTCATTTATTAACCGATTTGGAAAATTCTTTTTTTATTTGAAAGGGTACGCTTCCCGTTTCATCCCATTGTCATCAGATCAGGATTTGATTACTTCTTAGTGTACTTTGAAGTCGGTTTAAGGTTTTTGTAAAACAGTCCAATTATGTATTGAAGAAACAGTAATATTCGCAATAGCTCTTTAAAATTACTTACATTTTTATCACTCAATTACTCTGAAAGCAAAGGTAAGAATGAAGTTTTTGCAGCACTCTCGGGCAATATATACCGTTTGAAAACAAACAAATAATATGAAAATTTTAACAGCTAAAATAATCTATATTTACAAATATAAAAGGTATTTGTCGCCAAACAAATTATTGATCGGTTATTTGAATAATTCAGACAATGTTTTGATTACCGAGGCATTGTCATAGGACTAAAAGAATATAGCATACATTTTGCTTGAATAGTAAGCGGTTACCGTAGCCTGTAGATGCTATGGTATAACTCGCGCAATACTGACCCTGCAAAAACCTCTTCTCACCCAAAAGGTGTGTTGAAAAGGGGTTGAGAGTAGTTACTGTCGCCAAGCACGTACAGTAGTACCCAATTAATATGGCTTACAATGTACCTGCGCAGAAGATACATTTTCAAAGCGCGGGAAACGCTATTGGTCGGCAGCTGCCGCCATGTTAGCGCGCGCCGTGCGCGGGGCGTGACTTACGAGTGAGGTGGAACTAACAGCTGCACTGGTATTATGAACCTTATAGTAGTGACCTAAGGTTGATTGTAAGTTTTAGGCATGGCCATACTTTCTTTTCTGTGCGAACGAAGATTCACGACGCGCCATATTAGTTGGGTAATACTGTACGGTGTGTGTCCGGCAGTTCTGTTCTAGGCTCTATGTGTTGATGCAACTGTACAAGGCTGTTGTATTTTTACATAATTTATAGAAAAAACGTAGTTTACAGTTACACAGCTTTATTTGAAGTACAATGAAAAATATGACATAGAACGATCAATACACATTTCAAAAAAGATTAGAGAAGTAGCCAGTATTTATTCCAACAAAGGTACAATTCCGGTCGTGCATCCTGTTGTCACCTCTGTGATGGATCAGAATACCAGCTGGAAGCCTTGACTCTATAGACCTTCGTGCTAGGAGACTCGATGGTGATGTTCTGGTACTGAGGCGAAACTAACTACGAAAATGGTTTCATGTTTGTCGGTCTTCTACAGGATATATTTTTGAGAGTGAAATTCAAAATCTTATTCAAATAGACCTTCGCAGGTACTTATGAAAAGTCTGACTTTAATACTCTAATACCGGTTCGGAAGGTTGCATTTGCTGAGAAGAGCCGGCAATAAACTCGGCAATTACTCTTTTCAAAACAAGCTTAGATTCATTACATAATATTTACAAAACTACAAAGTAGACTGAATCTATATTTAATAAGTAAATAAATAAATGGCAAACTCGGCGCAGACCAGCCCCCACAAGCAGCACCTGTTCACAAGTATGACGCGTGTGGCAGCCACTGCCCTCCTCGCCATATTGGAGGGAAGTGAGCGACCCGTCACACGACGCCGCCGCAAGCAAAGGCCTGACTTACATAAGTCTGCCTTAGAAATAAACAAAAAAAAATAAAGGGAAACTACTAGTGTGTTTAAGAACTATTTAATTTAATTCCTCCATCCCCATTTCTTACTTACTTTATTTATAGTGTGAGTCTTCATAATGTGCCCATATTAAAATAAGAGAAACTATGCTTTATTTTATGGACTAAACAATATTTAGATATATTTTCTGTTTTATTTTTTGCCATTTTTAAATTTATTGTTTGCTACTTACCCCCGTGTAAACAAAACGGTGTAACTTTTAAACTAAATGATCTGTTACGATATAACTAACTCAATAATGATCAGAAATAATTAGGCGTGTTTATAAAATTAAAACTGGGGACTGAGCTTTTTAACAAAAATCTGCTTTTTTCATCCTTACTAATATTATAAATGCGAAAGTAAGTTTGTTTGTTTGTTACGTCTTCATGCCTCAACTACTAAATGGATCATCATGAAATTTGGCATGTAGATAGCCTATGGCATGGAAAAAGACATAGGCTACTTTTTATCCCGGGAACGCGGGTGAAACCGCGGGGGACAGCTAGTCCTAACTAATATTATAAATGCGAAAGTGAGTTTGTTGGTTACGCCATCACGCCTCAACTACTCAACGGATCATCTTGAAATTTGTTATGCATATAGAATATATAGAATATGGTATGGAAGGAAGGACATAGGCTATTTTTTATCGGGAACGGGGATGAAACCTTGGGGGACAGCAAGTCAGTAATAAAAATGAGTTTAATTAAAAAAGTTTATTATTTCAAATCACATTTAGTTAGTGCATCAGGTTTATATATACTAGGTGTTCCCCGCGATGCTACCCGCGTTCCTGGGTGGAGACAGTAAAGTAGAAGATTTTGCCTATGGTAATCGGAGACAATCTAGCTTCCTACTAGTGAAAGAATTTTCAAAATCAGATCAATAGTTCCGGAGATTACCCCCTACGTCCAAACGTACAAACTTTACCACTTCATAATATTAGTAAATATCCTGGGATACATCACACACGGTCATCTGATCCCAAACTAAGCAGAGCTTGTACTACGGAAACCAGATAACTGATATAATACATATACTACTTTTTGTTTGTAAATACATACTTAATATACATAATTACTCCCAGACTCAGGACATGCAGACATGTTCATGCACATAAATGCATGTCCTGTGTGGGAATCGAACCCACGACCTGCGGCGCGTAAGGTGAACCTTAACCAACTGCGCCAACTGGCCCGTCATAATAGGGATGTTGCCTGGGTAAAAATATAATAATTCTAATTAGTCTGTCAGTTAGATTATCAAAAAATATTGGACACGTATTTTTTGCTTTACCAAATCATTAACAATTGACGAAGATAAAGCGCGACTAAGTTCGGGAGTGGGGGTTCGTGACGTCACTTTTTACTAAAATGTGTACCGAACTTCAACACACGATATCTTCGTATTTTTTTGTTTAAATGGCAAAATAAAAAATACGTGTCTAATATTTTTTGATAATGTAAATGACGGACTAATTAGTATTTTTCAGGAATGTAGCCTATTAATGTAGATTTAGATTATAAGAATTTTTAGCTATCGTCATACCGGCCTTGTCTTACTTAACCTGACGAAATAACGACTAAATATTCAAATGCGCATAAACAAAAGAATACCAGTCATATTCTAAACTCAAAAGATATCTCGACACTAAAAAGGGCGACGTAATGTACTGTCACATACAAAAGGACGATAATACTGTGACCTAGTTTGTGCTCGAAGAGAACAGTAGTGGCTGAGTGTGCATGCACAAATATATGAGCCATTGTGCGAGCACGTTTTATGGCGAACCGATGCCCGACGGTAGTAACGTTAGTAGTTTTTATCCTCACTGAACTTTATAATAAATAAGACATTCTGATAGATTTTATACCAATGAGATAGGAAATAAGCATCCAGATCGATGGTAAGCGGTTATCGTAGTCTATAGACGCTTTCAATCCAGGGGTAATAATCGCGCGTGGCGACCCTCTCTTGACATCCCTCTCACTATATAGGTTCACTTTGTTGTCCGTCTATCTATCTAGACCGTTTTTCTCAGGAACGCGTGGTATCAAGCTGAAATTCATATCAAGTACTCAGGTCTACTGTCCCTTGGAGCTGTTTAAAAATCATAAAAGAAAATCTTAAACGTAATAAAAACAGGTCACCATCGAGACAATGGTGTAAAATTATAATCGCAATTAATTAATATGTAATTAAAATTATAATTACCGTTTCATTTATTGGCAATGGCGCCCTGTTCTCATTAAAACGACTGGTATTTATAGCATAGTACCTAATCACTAGCGGATCCAGCCCACCCCCTGGATCCGATAACGGGCACAAGCCCCCTCCAGGTTTTTCCGGGAGTTCACCACTGATGAATCTTGATAAAAGCTACCCCCAAACTTAAACTGCTTGATTATAATGTAAATATATTACAAGGTGTTGTTTTGGTCGGCGACAAGCGACCCAAGAGCGGTAGTACAAAATATATATTCTCCAAATATGGACAATACTGTAAATATGTTGAGAAATACCTTATTCAATTTGAAATAAAATTACCGCAAAGTATGGTTACTAGGCACGTGCACAGACTAGAGCTAGGCGCAAGCCGCCATCGCCCCACCCCTTTACTCCCTCGTACTGCCGTTGAGTATTATGTCTACACTTTAGCTTATTACAAGTTTTTTTTTTTATTATTAAAAAATAAAGTATTTTATTTTTTTAGCACCACTTTCATTTGTATTATCGACCCTGAGTCGCTCGTCGCTGACCAAAACAACGACCTGTATAATGAATATAAGCTTGTTTTGAAAAGAGTAATTGCTGAGTTTATTGCCGGCTCTTCTCAGCAAATACAACCTTCCGGACTATCAGGTATTAGAGTCGGACTTTTCATAAGTGCCTGCGAAGGTATATTTAAACAAATGATTTTGAATTTATAGCATACTAGCTTTTTGCCCGCGGCTTCGCTCGCGTAGTCTATAAGAACTTTATATTCGTGTTATCAACGATATATTGTTCGTGAAGATTGTTGTTGTTGTTGTCAAAATACTCGTATATTCTTGTGGACCTCGGTGGACGGTACCGACCGTATAAGGGTATTTAGGGGATGACGACGTGGCAAGACATCACTTGTTTTTTAACTAAGTGTAGGCCTGTGTTTGACCACAATCTCACCATGCTAAGTGATGATGTGGCCGAAGGTGGTAAGCACACAAAGCCTAGAAGGAACTGGCTCTCAAATGCAGCTGTCGGAACACACCGACAGGTGCTTGGCGGCAGAGTTTCAACTTGAGGGTGGTAGCCAGCCAGATGTGTACAAAGTAAAGTACCATAACACGGGGGTACCGTGTTATGGTATTCGTTCACTAATAGGTGCTACATTTTTCCCTTCCGCTTTTTTTTATCCCGGAAAAGTGGATTTATATAGGCTAGGCTATAGGATTCCCCAAAATTTTCCTTGTAAGAGAATCGGGTAGGTACCCGGTATTCGGCTGCAAGCTTTTTTTTTCAAGAGAGGTAAGGCATATCGGGTTCTCTCGTTCAAAATTTGGAGTAGTCCAAGTGACCGAATACCTCTACCTTACAGAAGATTGCAGCCAAATAAGATTACTTTGTATTCCTGAGGTGAGAAGTGTTGCCAGAGCTCCATAAGGAAACAAAGTTTCTCCTCAAGCTAAGGGCTCTAAACCACTTGTGAGCTCGGGATAGTCGAGAATTCTAATGGCACGTCGCTGAACTGAGTCTAGAGGCCCAAGCTAGTATCAAGGTGCTCCCGCCCACAGATGACAGCAGCACTCCATATGGGGTCGGACTTGCGGCTTATAATGTTGCAGTCTTTGCCCCGATGAGAAGTAAGCTTCGCTCTATTAAGCACTCCGTGTTTTTTGGATACCAAATTCAAATTCAAATTCAAAATCATTTATTCAAATAGACCTTCGCAGGCACTTATGAAAAGTCTGACTCTAATACTCTAATACCGGTTCGGAAGGTTGCATTTGCTGAGAAGAGCCGGCAATAAACTCAGCAATTACTCTTTTCAAAACAAGCTTAGATTCATTACATAATATTTACATTCTAATCGCACTGACAACAATTGCGTGCCCCGGCGCGGCCGCAAAACTACAAAGTAGACTGAATCTATATTTAATAAGTAAATAAATAAATGGCAAACTTAAGCAGACCAACCCCCACAAGCAGCACCTGTTCACAAGTATGACGCGTGTGGCAGCCATCGCCCTCCTCGCCATATTGGAGGGAAGTGAGCGACCCGTCACACGACGCCGCCGCAAGCAAAGGCCTTAAAGTGAGCATGACTTACTTAAGTCTGGCTTAGAAATAAAAAATAAACTAAAGGGAAACTACTAAACACGCAATTTGTTATCACTGTGACTATTGACAAGTTTATACTAAATATCATTTAGGTATATGCATAGAAAATATAACAATTAAGGAGACAGACATAATCTATTGAAGAATTTAGAAATAAATGAAAAACATTAAATTGAATTAATTACTATAAGTAATAATCTGTAAATTAAACAAAAAATAAAAAAAAAGATAACTTATAATAATAATAGCATACTTAGAATTAAAATGGACCTTGAACTAGCTGCTAAGTGAAGCAGGTGCAGAGAGAAGCTACTTCCATACATCCTTGTCGTCAATATAATGAGACACTTTATAATAGGCCCTACTCAACAACCGCTTTTTGATATGTTCCTTAAATTTAAAAAAGGACATACTGGTCACGCTATGAGGAATTTTATTGTAAAATTGGATACAATTCCCAAGAAAGGACTTATTTACTTTAGCTAATCTAAATCTAGGCACAGTTATTTTGTCTTTGTTTCTAGTGTTTCTATCGTGATAATCACTATTGACTGGAAACAAATTAATGTTTTTACGAACATACATAATATTTTCAAAAATGTACTGAGAGGGCAAAGTTAATATATTAATTTCCGGAAATACCTTTCGCAGAGATTCGCGAGACCCCAAACAGTAGATGGCGCGAATTGCTCTTTTTTGCAATACAAAAATTGATTCCAAGTCTGCGGCAGAACCCCACAGCAAAATACCGTAAGACATAAGGCTATGAAAATATGCAAAATAAATTAATCTGGCTGTATTAATGTCCGTCAGTTGCCTTATTTTGCTGACTGCAAAAGCAGCGGAGCTCAGTTTACCACCTAAGGCTTCCAGGTGAGCACCCCACTGCAATCTACAGTCTATGGTCAGACCAAGAAAAACAGTCTTATCTACTACATTAAGTTTAGTACCGTCCACAATAACATTGGTATCAACTTTTGGTACGTTTGGTAATGAAAATCTTATACATTTAGTTTTTTTAGAATTTAGCATTAGATTGTTGGCAGCAAACCATTGAGACACAGTTTCCAGAGCGTGGTTAACTTTTAAAAGGTCTTTGTCTTTTCTATCTACTTTAAATATCAGAGACGTATCATCTGCAAACAAAACGACATCTGATAGTTCTTTCACCATGTAAGGTAGGTCATTTATATAAACTAGAAACAGAAATGGGCCTAAAATCGAGCCTTGAGGTACGCCTAATTTGACTAAGGAGCCCGATGACACACTACCATTGATTCCTACTTTTTGTTGGCGCCCTGAAAGATAGGAAACCACAAGATCGAGGGCCACTCCGCGAATTCCATATAACTTAAGTTTAAGAGCTAGCGTTTGGTGATCTACGCAATCAAATGCCTTGGAGAGATCACAAAAGATACCAATAGCATCGTGTGAGCACTCCCAGGCCTGAAAAATATGCTTAATAAGTTTAGCTCCCGCATCCGTAGTGGACTTACCTCTTGTAAAACCGAACTGATCATCATGGAGTATCTTGTGGTTATTAAAATGCCTTAACATTTGGTTTAGCACAATCTTTTCAAAAATCTTGCTTAATGCAGGAAGTACTGAAACAGGTCTATAATCTGAGGGATTGTTTTTACATCCCGATTTAAAGATTGGAACAATTTTGCTGTATTTCATTAAGTCAGGAAAGTTGCCCTGTTCGAGACATTGGTTAAAAATTAGGGCTAAAATAGGGGCAATATTGAAAATAATTGACTGTATAACCTTAACTGACAAACCCCATAAGTCTTCTGTATTTTTCATATTTAGTGACTTAAAAGCCGTGATAATGTCATAGTCATTAACCTGGGTGAATGCGAAGTCTGGAATATTTTGTTGAAAATTATTCTGTAAAATCGATTCAGCTAACGTGGAAGACGAAGCAAGATTTTTAGTAGCCTCCATAGGTATATTTGAGAAAAAAGTTTCAAAAGCAGATGCTACTTCTAATTTACCTGAGATTAATGTATCATTAATTTTAAGAGAAAAAGTATTATCTTTGATTTTATTCTTACCAGTCTCTGTATTAATAATCTGCCACACTGTTTTAATTTTATTATTAGAACTATTTACCCTATTGCCTATGTAGATGGCCTTTGCTCGAATACAAACCTGTTTAAATATCTTGGAATAGTTTCTAACATATATATGAAAGTTTTCATTACTATTGTAAGATCTCTGATGGTAAAGATCATACATGTTATCCCTACTCTTCCTGATTCCTTTAGTTGCCCAGTTACAGAATTGAAGTTTATTATTATTTACCTTCTTAGTTTTGATTGGACAAGATACATTAAATTCGTTGCAAATATCTTTAAATATTTTTTCATAGTTTACATTTGGATCATCAGAAGTATATGTAGTGTTACTAATTTTATAATCCATATTGACGCTGAAATTATTTAATCTTGTTTTATTAACTGACCTAAATGTTTTCGTTACGGATGAACTAAGTTTTTTACACGGAAACTTTACTAATTGGGCCAAATGATCCGAACGGACGCCACTTATTATTGACTTCTCTAAAACGTTACTGTTGGTTATTATGTTATCAATACAAGAGGAAGTAGTAGCCGTCACTCTCGTGGGCTCATTAAATAGATGAGACATATTAAATGATTTAAATAACGTAATAAAATTATTTCTATCTAATGAGGGTATTAGGATGTCAATATTAAAGTCACCACAAATAATTACTGACTTATTACATTTTGATAATTTACTAAGTATTTGTTCCATTATGGAACAAAACAAAGTAAAATTTGACGCAGGAGGTCTATACACACATAAAATAATGGAGCTTTCAATCTCTGCACATGCCACCTCGCATACGCGTTCCACAGAATGACAAGTAATATCAGTACGATTCTTATATTTAATATTACTATTTAGCAAAATGAGGGTGCCGCCACCCTGAGCAGTCACTCTATTGTACGCACTGGCAACAGTAAAGTTATTTACATTAAAAAGCATTCTGTCTGGTTTTAGCCACGTTTCTGTAAAACATAATATATCGATTCTGATTTCATCACATAATAATTCAACGTCAAGTATTTTGCCAGAGAAGCGATTAATATTCTGATGTAGTAAAGTAATGCCATGAGTATGCTTCTCTGTTGTCGGAGTTACAAGTTTAAACAACTAATCACGGTATTATTAGTACTACTAGACAATACCGTTTTGTCACTAAGGCTACATTTAGTTATATTAGCTATAACCGTGTTAATATTGTAAGCTATCAGTGTAGCGATCAAGTTTTTACATTTTTTGGGCATAAACAATGAGTCCCCAGTAAATTTTAGTCCACTAACAAATTTATTAGTGTCGAAATAAGAAAAAACGTCACTATGACGACATGTCAAACTATATATAAAATTGTTCAAAAACAATATATACCTATTTTGTTTATCCGTATAGTTGACGGAGTATGGCAAAGCACATAGAAAAACATTCATCACCTTTAGTTTGAGGAATGTTTCAAAACTATTAATTAATTCTTTGAATTTCACGTTCAAACCATTTCCTATAAGTATCACAACAGTGGTTTGTTTGTCAAACTTAGCACTTACAATTTTATTCATTATATCTGTATAGGAAGCTCCCGGCATACAATAATTAATAACTGGCTGATCCACACGATTATTTAAAATTGGTCCAAAATTGACCCCAATTTGGTCAGAAAAAACAACAGTTTTCATGATTGATGCCACAGAGCTCCCCATAGAAATATTGACACTGACATGTGGTTCAGTGCTTAGAACACCCGGAGCGCCCGGAGCACTCAGAGCGCCCGGAGCACCCGGAACACTCGGAGCACTCGGAGCACTCGGAGCGTCCAGAGCACTCGGAGCGCCAGGAGCACACGGAGCGTCCGGAGCACTCGGAACGCCCGGAGCACTCGGAGCACTCGGAGCGCCCGGAGCACTCGGAACACTCGGAGCACTCGGAACGCCCGGAGCACTCGGAACGCCCGGAGCACCCAGAGCGCCCGGAGCACTCGGAGCACCCGGAACACTCGGAGCACTCGGAGCGTCCAACGCACTCGGAGCGCCAGGAGCACACGGAGCGTCCGGAGCACCTGGAACGCCCGGAGCACTCGGAGCACTCGGAGCGCCCGGAGCACTCGGAGCACCCGGAACACTCGGAGCACTCGGAGCGTCCAGAGCACTCGGAGCGCCAGGAGCACACGGAGCGTCCGGAGCACTCGGAACGCGCGGAGCACTCGGAGCACTCGGAGCGCCCGGACCACTCGGAGCGGCCGGAGAAGAGAGATCAACGCATGGTAATGGATTAGTAACATGACAATGACATATCTTTTTCAATGTTAGGGAATCAAACCGTTCTTCATGATTTTTGCACATGTCTACCAGTTTTGTGACTGCAACTATGTGCTCGCTGATCTCTTTCTTAGCACTGTTATATCTGCATGCTAAACCATTAATTAAATCCTCCTTGTGCTTCAGATCTGTTTGTAACTGCAGCATGTCAGTGTCATATAATAACCTCATACCAGTTTGACTTTGTCTTCTAGATGACTACGGAACAGAACGTCGTTAGAGATATCAACGCCAAGGATTCCTTAGCTATTTATGATGTCGAGGGAAGTGTTCTGGAATTATGGAGCTACAGCAAATGAAGAGCGAGTGAATGGAAGTAAGAGAGGTAGGTACTGCATGGGAAAGTACCTCCACCTTACAGAATACTGCAGCTAAATAACTTAATGTTGTGATCGTGCGCGTCAGTGAGGTTACCAAAGCTCGTTGGGGAGAGGAAAGGTTTGTAACGCGTGATGCAAGCGTCCATATGGCTACGGAAACCGCTTACCATCAGGCGGACCGTGTGCTAGTATACCGACTTCATCGCAAAAAAAGTGAAGTGAGGGTCGGCAACGCGCGGTTGATACGCAGGGTGGTGCAAGCATCTATAGGCTACTATTAGACTGGCAGATTGCATATTTGCCACTTAAAGAAAAATTTTATCTTATCTGCATCTAGGTACACCTATTTACTTATGTGCCGCATCGATGCCAGTATGGTACTTTTGTTGATCAGCTTGGCCACCATATGCTATTGTGCGTAAGAAGCGCAGGCACGCCACTCCGACCGATCTTAATGACATCATTCATAGGGCTCTTGCCAGTGACCACATGTCAGCTATTCGTGAATCGAGTGGCTTGATGCGGGACGACGCCGACGGTAATAAGCCTGATGGAATAACATTAATGTCCTAGAGGAAAGGACAGCCTTTAATATGGGATGTAACTTGTGTCGATACTCACGCACCGTTACACCGTTAAGAGACTGTCAAAATAGCCGCAGTGAAGCTGACTGTGCTTAAAATCTAAAGCAGCGCAAATGTAATCAATCACCTGAATTGATGGAGGCTACATATTTTGCTCAGGAGGTCAGAAGATCATCGTATTTAACGCGATTTTTCGAAGTATCTGATTACCTAATGCTTCGCGTGGCCAGAGGGCTGGCGAATACCTTGCCAGTATATTAGCATCACCATACAGCGCCGGCAACGCTTTAGGCTTACTACAGGCAGCTGGTAGCGATTCAATAGCTGATCCACTACCAACTGATAGTAGATCAGCTCTTCTCTTTGTAAACGGCTGTTCACTTCTTTTTATTTGTGTTCTGTTTGTTTTCTATTTTGTTTATCGAGGAATTATATATTTTTACAATGTATGGTCTGATCATTATACAATTTTTCTTCACGAACATTATAGCGTTGATTACACGAATATAAATATCTTACAGTATACGCGAGCGAAGCGCCTAAGCCATTTCTGAGGAATCGGTGAATATTATTTTTAATAAAATGACGTTGCGTTTTGCCACTGACCAATCCATAAAGGACGATGACGAAGCCTAAGATAAAGCACACTTACTCAGAAGAAACCTATTCACTCTGGCCTTGAAAGTCCCTAGACGTCGGACGCAAGTCCCACTCCCTTGCTGTCCGCATTATACATGAGGATATACAAATTACTGTGTCCGTACTTTCGGTATGTCAACAACATACGTCTGAAAATGTTCCCAGCGTCTAGTAGTTCGGTATAAAAATGGGGATGGTGGAATAATTCCTGCGCACACTCTTCAAAACAATTATATCCTGTAGAAAATCGATAGGCAGGCAACCGTTCGATGGTCGAGGCTCGTGAGTTTCGCCTTAATAAAGATTCATCTCCAATGAGTATCCTTGCTCGACGGTCTATTGAGTCAAGGGCGTCTAGTTGGTGCTCAGCGGATCCATCCCAGAGATGGCAGCAGTACTCCATGTATGACCGAACTTTATAAAGTATATGAAGTTAGCTAGTATAGCTTTATAAAGTTGTAGCAACTGTTCAGACATGAAGTACCGCTTAATTTTAGACAGGTTCCCAGCTATCTAACAGCTGTTTATGCCTTCGACTCAATATAACAGTCCAAGTTTATTTTGGCTGTTAAATTCATGCCGAGGAGATCAAGCCAATCGCACATAGGCAAGGATATATTTTGGAAAGTGAAAAGAGACGCCTACATACATGCATGGAAAAAGAAACATACGCGTCGATCAAAGAACCTCCTATTTTTTTTTGAGTCTGTTTATTATGGCACCTTTTGTAACGGGAACAGTGGGAAGTCGTCCCTCAGCATGTTGCATGGAGGAAAAGTATTTTTAATAAGATTTTTTTCTATTTCGCTGGTTCGTTGTCTAGGTGGGCCTTTTTAAAAAATCTATCAATACGGCTGTGATATTTTTTTAGCTTTTGCTATGTAACTAAACTGGCTTTTTTCAGTGGACTAAATGGGAGGGAGTCTCTGATGAATTTATATTCCTCATCCGAAATCATCTTAATTTTTTTTTGATAGAAGCTGCTTGTGCCTTCCTCCCTTACACGGAGAAAATCTTATTCAAAAATCATTGAACGTGTCATAAAATCGTGAGAACGAAACCATAGTGCGATTTAGGAAAATGACAACGCCATCTAGTCATCAATATTTTAGTACTTACATCTGTGTGTAGCCGTGAGACGGCCTGCAAAATTATTAAATTGGGATATCTTTTCTTCCCGTCATCCGTTTTTAATGAAACAAAGCCTAGTTGAAGCGCCAAAAAAAGTCAAATCAGCTCGTGGAAGTTCCATGCAAATCCATTCAGTGGATTCTCAGATTAGCGTGTTCAAACAGACAGACAGACAAAAATTTTTTTTTTTAGTTTTTTGTATTCAGTTCCTCATCTCAAATCACCCCCGATCAGTTTTTGGTAAATATATTCAATGTACAGACACGCCGGTTCTACAGTTTTATTATATGTATAGATATAGATTAATTAATTTTGTATAATTCCAGATGTTGTAATTTCCCTCAAATGAAGGCGTGGCATAATTCTCAAGTAGCATCATAATTCATATGAAACTCGTTTTCAAAATCATAGGTAGATCGTTCGATCTACATATATATAACGTTCTTATACAGGTCGTTGTTTTGGTCAGCGACGAGCGACTCAGGGTCGATAATACAAATGTCACTGGTGCTAAAAAAAAAATAAAAAAAATAAAATTTGAAAATCATGTAATAAGCTAAAGTGTAGACATAATACTCAACGGGAGTACAAGGGAGTAAAGGGGTGGGGCGATGGCGGCTTGTGCCTAGCTCTAGTCTGTGCACGTGCCTAGTAACCATACTTTGCGGTAATTTTATTTCAAATTGAATATGGTATTTCTCAACATATTTACAGTATTTAATGGAACTAAGTCCATTTTTGGGGAATATATATTTTGTACTACCGCTCCTGGGTCGCTTGTCGCCGACCAAAACAACATCCTGTATACCTAATTATAACGTTCGTACGTGCGTTATTATTTTTTAATTTGAATTTAAAAATAAACTTTAAATCAAGTGCCATAAAAGGTTAGTAGCAGGTCGAAACATCATTGTTAAGGAAATTAAATTAATATATTCATATTTAGTAGCAAACGGTAGCGAGGGTGACAATACAGCATAGCATATTGAAATATCATTTACATGTAATAAATTCTGAACATCAGACTGTATGCAACGTAACATTTTTCATGGTGTCCAATGGTTATGGTAAGCAATGGACCCGAAGTAATCAACGCCAGTGTATGTAAATGGCCTTCGATGGTGAGATAATCTTTGCTTTGGAAGGTTTCCTGTAACGGGGTTCATCGGCAGACTCTTTTAATTAAAAATAGCATCAATTTCCATGCCTATTAAAATCACAATCCTTAAGAGGATATGCTGTTGGCGTTTGGTCCATACAAACGTAATCCTCAGTTTCCTCTTTGGATAATGACACTAGAGCAATGATTATTTTACCATGCAATCTGTAGGTGCCACTATATGTCCCTCGGTTTAATTTTCTCCATAAATTAATTATTATATGAACTAAAAATCTTCTTAAATCACAAAAACTTACCATTTTTACTGCCCTTATCAGACGTCCAGAAAACAAATTTGACGAATATAAAAAATAAAAGGAAAACCGACAGACATAGCCAAATCCCTTCTTATCACGATTCTTGAAAAAAAAAATTTAAATCGATCCAGTATTGGAGGAGGAAACTGGGGATTACGAAATAGCGATTTCGTCTATTTTAAATAGGTATCATCGATCCAAGCTGCAGTTGTCTCTATCGCCCTTCTATTTGATCCCTCAAGGCCACAGCGCAACAGCAATAGATTTATTAAATACCTATTTTCCAAATTTCTTGCAGCAATCCTTTCCTCTTAATGTAGTGGATAGGTAGCTGTACTAATAATATAACGTAAGTGTATGCGAGAATTCGAGACATTATCCCCCTTACTCATAAAACGTTATTTAACTAATAAGTTGATTAAGTGGTCACCTAAATAACGTCAAATTGTTTGACAATGACAGCAAGGTGACGTTATTTATTTGACCATTTATTCAGTAGATTTAGTTAAATAGCGTTTATGAGTAAGGCCTTAAATGTTTATAGGTAAAGTCAGTCAGAGCGTTTCATTGAGCCAACCCCAACTGCCCACATTTGCAATAAGTTCCAAGAGGGGAAGGAATGACGTGTCATTCAAGAAATACATCTAAAATGGTGGCGCTAATCACGCTCTCTACTCACATATTTTTTCTGTATTTTCTTTACTTTCACAAATCTTCAGCACTGCATTAAAAAAAGTCTCGTAAAATGTATAAGTATAATTATATGAAGCACATCATATTATCGTATAAATATTACATTTTAATAATTATTAATAACAGTCAATAAAGGCACAAATATACCAACCTTGATTCGCTCTCAGAGAGCCTCATTGCAAATTACAGTTTAAAAAAACTAAAAAAAAACACGCTTTAAAAAGCCCTGCACTAAAAAGTGTTAAATAATGATAAAATTGAACCTAAGTATATTCTTTGTCTATCCCGTAAGGGCCTAAATGTAAGCGTTCAATATTTGAATGAAAAAGCGTGGGGCGCTTTTCATTTTGTAATTTACGATATTTCTTCATGATAGTGTTATTAATTGTCTTAGAAATTCTATTGGGTTTCAAGGAAAAGCGCCCCACGCTTTTCTTTCAAATATTGAACTGAATTACAAAAATTGATTACATTTAGGCCCCTATATAGGCCTTATTATATTTTATAGGCGTCAGAGAATATACTTAGGTTTAATTTTATAATTATATAACACTTTTTAGTGCAGGGCTTTTTAAAGCGTGTTTTTTTTAAACTGTTTTTTTTTTTGTCAATTTAAATTATTCATACCATTTTATTATGCTTCTTATACCATTTTTTCACCCAATCTCACTGCCTTTCACATTTATAATAACTATTTAGCTTCAGTGCCTACCCTTTGACTCCACCATCAGACTCTGAAAACCATCCCAAGTTCATCTCACGACAATTCCAACAACCCCAAACACGGCTAGGATACGATGCCCCACTATGGAGTTGCAGTGCTTACTCTCCTACTCCATCATCAAACCCTAAAAACCATATAATATGGTCAAAGTGCATCTTACGACAATTCCAACAAGCCCAAACACGGCTAGGAAACGTTGCTCCGTTATGGAGATCAAGTGCCTACCCTCCTACTCCATCACCAGACCCTGAAAACCATACATGGTCTAATTTCATCTCACGACAATTCCAACAAGCCCAAACACGGCTAGGAAACGTTGCTCCGTTATGGAGTTCCAGTGCCTACCTTCCGGATCCATCATCAGATCAGCTCGATGGTACCAAATTATTGTATTGTCATCGGTATTTGATAAGTGTGCAAAATTTCAGTTTAATCTGACGATTGGAAGTCGATGAAAATAACGTTTGAAGATTCCATTACATACAAAGTCAAAAAATCTAAATCAAAAAGTCATTTATTCAGTTTAGGCCCTAGTAAGGCACTTATGAACGTTACATTGGTACATACAGTTGAATTTACCACCGGTTCAGCTATTTCATACATACATACATACAGGTGAATATAATGAAAGCGTGTTAAAAAATAAGTCAAAATATATTTTCTACACGATTTCTAAAGGTAACTTTTATAATATATGTTTAATAATTTATATACCTATTTGTTGTACACGCCCTAAAAACAATATTGGAAAAATAATTATTATTTTTTGTTTACCATCCAAACTGCAAATACACGTACACAAAGCGCCATTGTCAATCCTTGTCGGAGATTTGAGAGAGGCAGAGTACAGCGTTTTTTCGGTCAAAGAGACTTGACTGAAGAAGTCTTTCTGCTTTACAGAATCATCATCATCATCATCAGCCTATATTGTCCCACTGCTGAGCACAGGCCTCCTTTCACAAATGAAGGTGGAAGGGAATGGGCAATACTCCACCACGCGTGCCCACTGCGGATCGGTGGAGGTAGGCTAGTGGTCAACCTACTGTTGGTTTTCAAGCCGCCTAGGAGGCATCCAACTAGCTTAACGACTATCACAATTAAGTGATAACCGGGACCAACGGCTTTACGTGCCTTCCGAAGCACGGAAACGCTCGATTTGAAATACCACTAGGCGGTCACCCATCCAGGTACCGACCACGACAGGCGTAGCTTAACTTTGCCGATCGATTAAGAACGGCTAATCATGCTACACCACGAGCGCTTCCAGAATACCACAGCCAAATATCTGAATGTCGTGTTCCTGCGCATGAGTAAGATCGCCAGACCTCATCGCGAGGGGCAAGTATACAAAAAAGCTAGTCTACACGGCATAGGAATCTACTGTTATTATACGCCCTGAGATCAGTAAATACAAGAATACTTTCGTCCCCCTTTTCCAACATGAAGCTTCCCAAGCCAATTAATAGGTTTCCAACAAACAATCCCGCACCAGACTGTAACTCGTCCAATTTATATATATTTAGGATACAAATAAAATAGCCCCATTCTCTAAGTATCCATTCATCACAGTTTTCAAAGATACTTTCACCAGTCATGTCGTAAACATCCAAATTGTCTGTGTCGGGATTAAAAAAGGCCATACTGATTTTTGCATTTGAATCTTCATGGGAAAACATGTCCACTGGTTTGTTGTAAAGCGGTGATATTGGAGTTTCCACGTAGAAAGGCTTGCGACCTCTTAACGAGGGGGAATACATAGGGACAATTAACTCTTTGAATGAAACAACCGCAAAATCATGTACGGGTGAATTTAGTTCTTCAAATCCTTGTCGGACAAATATTTCTGATCGTCGGCCAGCTTGACTAACGACTGCTAAATTAAGGATGTTTACTTTATATGTTGTATAGTGGCCGTTAATAGTGATTACCCGCCTCCGAGCAGCGATTAAAAAATGATTGTACGGCTTTGTAGACTGCCAAAATGGACCGAGAGTTTCCAAAGCATTAGCTGCAAATATAACGCATTTAGGACCAACGATGACTCCGGTGCCTATGCCCTCATTAGGGGCGGTGGTAAAAAAAACCATACAGTCATAATCATGAGTATCACGTGGCCATGTGTATTTTCCTTGCGTGTATGCACTAGCGCAGGTGACCATCGCCGCAAAAATAATGAGAGATTTACACCTGAAAATAAAAACAGAGGTCTTAATGTGTTATTGAGCCTTCTCGAAATAAGATATTTGGTTACGCTAGGATCCAGCGTATCCTTATGTCAATCTCATATATTTGTAGCATTTTTATTCGCGCCAAACGCAACGAAAAGTACTTTGTTTAGGGGTACTGATAAGCAGCCTAGAAAAAACAAAAAAAACTTGGTAAGTGGTTACGTGAGCCTATGGCCGCTTGCAACACTAGAGGTAACATTCGGGGGTTCCGACCCTGCAGAAATCCCTTCACACTCTTCTTTAAGAACCCATGCTATACTCCCTTGGAAAAACCAAGGCGTGGCGGGGCTCATTCCACAGTCTGAGCGTCCGCGGAAGTAAGCTCCTTTTAGACCGCACAGTACCAAATCATTTTGGTTCCAATGTGTGAGGATGGATTCCCCGTCGATGGCGAGACTTGCTATGGTAGAAGGTAGCCATAGGCATCAGGTCAAACAATTCTTCACTCTCCGTTGTACAAGCGTTAAAACACACATAAGGAGGCAAAGTCTCTCCTCAGACTAAGGGGCTCTAAACCGTTTGTGAGCTCGGGATCGTCGACAATCTAATGGCACGACGCTGAACCGAGTCTAGCAGTACTCCATAAGAGGCTGGACTTGCAATTATAAAGTTGCAATTTTTGCCCCGATGTGAAGTACCCACTGCTTCGCTCTATTGAGCATACCAAGTTTTGAAGATGCCAGCTTAACGAGATTTCTATTCTTTTTATACCACTAAGGTGGCAAACAAACATACGGCCCGGCTGATGGTAAGCGGTTACCGTAGCCTATGGACACTTGCAACACCAGGGGTATCACTCGCGCGTTGCCGAAGAAATCTCTTCACACCCTTTTTGAAGAACCCCATGCTGTACTCCATTGGGAAAACCACGGCTCTACTTGAAATAATTCTTTAAAATTACTTACATTTTTATTACTCAACAATCTATCTGAAAGCAAAGATGACTGATGTGTGATGATTGCAGCACTCTCGGGCACTTATATACCTACCGTCTGAAAACAAACAATTAATATGAAATCATAACAGCTGAAATAATCTGTATTTACAAATATAAAAGTTATTTATTTGTCATCAAACAAATTATATTATTGACCAGTTATTTGAATATATGAAGATGTAAGAAGTGTATGATGTTCAAACAACATGGTAAATCTGTCAGTAATGAGAAAATTCGTAGGAGAACGAAAACGACAGACACAGCTCGTAGAGTTAGTAAGCTGAAGTGGCAGTGGGCAGGCCACATCGCTCGAAGAGCTAATAACCGATGGGAAAGAAAGGTACTCGAGTGGCGACCACGTACTGGAAAGCGCCGACCAACTACCTCCCACCAGGTGGACCGACGACCTGGTCAGAGTAGCTGGAAGCAAACGGCCCAGAACCGTTCGAAGTGGAAATCAGTGGGGGAGGCCTATGTTCAGCAGTGGATATCCATGGGCTGAAATGATGATGATGATGAATCGCTTACCATCAAGCGGGCCGTACGCTTGCATAACGCTCATCCCAGACATGCTCAATTGGACTGAGGCCAGGACTACAAGCTGGCAACTCCATCGCGGTGATTCCAACATGTTCCACATAGGCGCGAACTGTTCTGGCAACATGCTGTCTGGCCTTGTCGTGCATAAGGAGAAATACTTGCCGCATAAGTTACGGACGGTATTCTATAGGATATATTTTGGGTTCAAGAACTTTTCAATTGAATTCCTCCATCCCCATTTCTCCATCAAACCACAGGACTTGCCTGGGACCCGCTTGTACGGACACAAAGCTTCGCTTCATAGTTCCTTATGCGAACAGCAAAGGAGTGGAACTCACTTCCGGGGTCTGTGTTTCCTGACTCTAGATTTTTTCTGTATAGGCCCGAGTGAATAGGCAATTTGTGGGTTAACGTGCTACGCCCTCGGCTTCGTCATAACTCCTCCTGGGGTCAGTCAAAAGCAAAAAGAAAGCCCATTCTACATAAAAAAAACAACAAATCAAACTCAATGAAATCTTGTAACTTAGGTCTATGGAAACTAAATTCTAAACTAAAATTATTTAGCATCATCATCAGCCTATAATGTCCCACTGGGCACAGGCCTCCTTTCACAAATTAGGGTAAAAGAGAATGGGCAAATACTCCACCATGCATGTCCCATCCATAACTCTGCCTGCTATTCAGAAATGTTCCGTATAACGAAGACACTAAGAAAGTACTTTTCACAATTCAACCTCTAAGGGATTTGTTGTGTGAACTGCAAGCGGAGTGCTACTTACGTAACCTAAAACAACAGATATTTAAGCTGGTATGCGTACCAAGGAAAACAAGTTTATAAAAACCAACTACTATCAGGTACATAGTTTATAAATTATGCGTACAAGCGCCGCACCGCCTGCGCCGCGCGATTTACAAGGCTATAATTTATCTATACTAATATTAAAAAGCTGAAGAGTTTGATTGTTTGAACGCGCTAATCTCAGGAACTACTGGTTCGATTTGAAAAATTCTTTCAGTGTTGGATAGCCCATATATCGAGGAAGGCTATAGACTACTTTTTATTCCGGGAAAACAGAAGATCCCTCGGGAACGCGGATGAAACCTCAGGGCGGAAGCTAGTACAATATATACACGCTTAAAAAAAGCTTGACAAACATCACAGTGGGCAAAAAATTTGCCATAGAACCATCAAATGTGGAGGGTGTGGACCACCACATTTGATATATTTTACCCCTAAAATAGGGGTGTATCCATCGATCTCTGTGGGTGTATCATTGGTGTGCTGCGCGGTAGAAATTGTGTGTATAAGAGTGGTTCTTAGATTTGGTGTATATTGTTGTTTCTTTTTTATATAACTTTAAAACCTACAAGGAAATTATGCATATTTACTTTATTATATGATGTTTTGAAATGTTTTGAAGCGCTCGTGGTGTAGCATGATTAGCCGTTCTTAATCGATCGGCAAAGTTAAGCTACGCCTGTCGTGGTCGGTACCTGGATGGGTGACCGCCTAGTGGTATTTCAAATCGAGCGTTTCCGTGCTTCGGGAGGCACGTAAAGCCGTTGGTCCCGGTTATCACTTAATTGTGATAGTCGTTAAGCTAGTTGGATGCCTCCTAGGCGGCTTGAAAAATTCCAACAGTAGGTTGACCACTAGCCTACCTCCACCGATCCGCAGTGGGCACGCGTGGTTGAGTATTGCCCATTCCCTTTCACCTTCATTTGTGAAAGGAGGCCTGTGCTCAGTAGTGGGACATTATAGGCTGATGATGATGATGATGATATTATGTTTTGAGATCTCGAAAACGGCTCCAACGATTTCGATAAAATTTGCTGGCGAGCAATCGATCTAACTTTGACCCGCGGTTTCACCCGCATTCCCGGGATAAAAAGTAGTCTATAGCACCCGGGGATAATGTAGCTTTCTATTAGTGAAAGAATTTTCTGAATCGGATCAGTAGTTCCGGAGTATTACTTCATACATCCAAACTTACAAAGTGTAGGGGAGCGAGGGGCTTGTTGTAACAGGGGTAAGTAGTAACAGGCTCTTTTCACTAGGATCTTAAACTTTATTAGCGTATTTCTTTAACTCGATTTGACCTATAAACCGCACCGCATCATGTTGCCATAGCCGGTGTCCCGCCGGCCGGCGCAGTGAGCGGAAGTGTGCACGCGCTTCATTTTTGCCAGGTAATATAAAATTGTACTGTTGTAAAATTTTGGTTTGCGTTATTATTATCGACTAATTTCAAACTTTCTCTATCTTATTTACATTCTTATTTATTTATCTCTGATAATGTGTAACAGTTTTTAAGATTGCTAAATTGTTTAAATAGTTATCTTGATAAATGTCAAAAATTATACCACGGGGTTAGTTGTAACAAAATCCCGGGGCTTGTTGTAACGTGTTACAACATGCCCCAAGTTATGATGTAGATATCTACTTATTTTTTTTTCTTTCTTAATTAAAGGGGAAGGCAATGAAAAGGGGAAGGGGAAAGGCAAAGGTAAATCTACAAAAAATAAAACCAGAGTGGACACAGCTAAAAAAGAGATTTTATGTTCAGATCGAGAATCTGTATTGTCTGGTATGTGGTGAATCTTACACAGATTCAAATAAAGAAGATTGGGTCGAGTGTATCATTTGTAAGATGTGGGCACATGTAGGATGTGTTACAGAAGACACTATATCTTTTATTTGTATTAATTGTAGCTCAGATGAAGACTGAATTTAATTATAATGAATCCCAACAAATGTTAGATGTTGTTGTTAAATGCATACCTTAGATATAAATAATTAAATTACTTACTGTGATTTAAAAGTGCCATGATGATTATAAGTAGTGTTTAACTAAATGAAACTGTTAATTACTTAATTTTTAGGTGTTGATTACTTATAAAGTGTATTTAAGTTGATTTTTGATAAGAATTACATAATACCTACTTTAGAAAGATGTCAATTTTGTTAAATATAAACAATGAATAAATTATTAGGTATTATTGTTGTTTTTTTTTGTCGTTACTACTTGTCCCGGTAGACGTTACAACTTGCCCCAAGCACGAGGTAAGTTGTAACACCGCACTTCTCCTAGAAAATAATTGATTGTAAAATAATGACTAATAGTTATGGTATTATTTTTACATGATTTTGTAGAGGAAGAGTTACAGCATCCATCCATCTTTATTTAGTAGCAATTTAAGCAATGGATCTCAAGATATATTAGTTTTCATAAAAACTGTTACAACAAGCCCCTCGCTCCCCTACTTTATAATATAGTACATAGTATAGCTATGTATATAATATACAGGTTTATAAAGATTGCAAGTGATGACGTAATAGCGTGTCAAGGTCTCGATACCTGTTTGGCATGATGCGTATGCGACTATTACTGTATTTATGCAACTATAGGTATTTATTGTAGCTATATATATTGCTATTGTACTGCTAAAAGAGGTATAGTAGTGTCTATTTCTATAGTTGAATATATCCAAGTGTTATTATTGAACTGTGGGACGAACTCTGAAATCGCGAAAAAATAACGTGCTTAGTTAAAATAAATAAATATCCTGGGACATTCCTCATCCACGGTCATCTGATCCCAAACTAAGCAGAGCTTGTACTATGGAAACCAGATAACTGATATAATACATATACTACTTTTTGTTTGTAAATACATACTTAATATACATAATTACACCCAGACTCAGGACATACATATGTGTAGATGCACACAAATGCATGTCCTGTGTGGGAATCGAACCCACGACCTGCGGCGCGTAAAGTGAACCTTAGCCAACTGCGCCAACTGGCCCGTCATAAGTATGTCTCTAGGTACTACCTATAATGTTAATATTAATATTTTTAATATACTTTTGTTACTGTAAAAATTTGTAACTGTAACAAAAGTACAAAGTTTTTTTTTATACCACTAAGGTGGCAAACAAGCATACGGCCCGCCTGATGGTAAGCGGTTACCGTAGCGTATGGACACTTGCAACACCAGGGGTATCATTCGCACGTTTCCGACCCTAAAAGATTATTAATAAAAGAAACCGGTCAAGTGTGATTTGGACTTACACAAGGATTCCGTATAGATGTTACTTGTATGAAGGTCCCTTATAATTTCGGTGATTTCTATTGTCTAACTTTTACGCTTCATGAGATACAGCCCACTGACAGACGGACGGACGAACAGCGGAGGCTAAGTAAGAGCTTATTTTCACTACAGCTAACAACGTTACAAATGAACTCAACTGTAAACGTTTCAATATTACTAAGCTAAAGGAAAGAGATAGAATATGCAAAGATAGAAGAGATGGGATAAATTAGGTATTTAAGTATAAGCGAATCAGCTCCCAATTTCGGTTTTTCGTAACCTTTTTTAAAATTATAACTTAGTGAACAAGGTAAGTAGTTACTGGCCCTGATTCTGTTGTTCACAACTAAACTAATTTTAATCTCACTATGTCTGTTTCTAACAAAGAACATAAGAAAAGGATGTAAGAAATTTAGTCCTGTCAAATTAGTTCAATGCTTGTTTTCAATATAAATTTAGTCGCCATCTATCGTGGTTACGCCTAAATACACGCAAAATAAGACGGCAAAGATTAATTTTACGACTTAAAATATGTTCTATCCTTTTTCAATAATGTTCGTAAGAAAGGGATGAGATGTGACTAAAATTAGTTTAGTGCGATTTACAACAGAATCGGCACCACTGTCTAATAAACGCCAGCAATAAACTCTTCACGCACAAAAAGGGGTTTTAAGAGTTGTTGAGAAGATTTGCTGTGCAGCGGAAGGGATAATGTGCAGCATTATTGTGTATAGTAGTACCCTAATATGGCTTACCGATGACCCTGTGCAGAAGATACATTTTCAAAGCGCGGGTAACGCTATTGCGCAGCTGTCGCCATGTTAGCGCGCGCCGTGCGGAGGGGCGTTACTTGAGAGTGAGACGGAATTAACAGCTGTAGTGTATTATGAACCTTATATTAGTGATCTAAGGTTGATTGTAAGTTTTAAGCATTCTTTCGTTAATCTTCGGGGCCATACATTCTTTTCTGTGCGAACGAAGATTCACGACCAGCCTTATCAGTTGGGTACTACGGTACTACACTGCCAGCACAGCGCCTCCTCATGGAGCTCTGGCGACCTTACTCACAGCAGGAACACAAGACCACAATATTGTTATTTGGTTGAAATCTTCTGTAAGGTGGTACTTCTCTCTCTCCAGTTGGTCTGCTCCCAATTTAATAGAATAAAATTTGCAAAAGAAGTCTGTGACGATGCTCTTCAAAGGCATTGGTTATCCTCTTGGTTTACAGGTTTCTTTTTCAAATATCCATAAAGGTGACAATGGTGTTAAGTCTAATGTGACAGTATTACTATTATATAGGTTGTTGTTTTGGTCAGCGACGAGCGACTCAGGGTCGATAATACAAATGATACTGGTGATAAAAAAAAAATATTTTTTTTTAATAATAAAAATAAAAAAATAAAATTTTGAAAATCATGTAATAAGCTAAAGTGTAGACATAATACTCAACGGGAGTACGAGGGAGTAAAGGGGTGGGGCGATGGCGGCTTGCGCCTAGCTCTAGTCAGTGCACGTGCCTAGTAACCATACTTTGCGGTAATTTTATTTCAAATTGAATAAGGTATTTCTCAACATATTTACAGTATTTAATGGAATTAAGTCCATTTTTGGGGAATAAATATTTTGTACTACCGCTCCTGGGTCGCTTGTCGCCGACCAAAACAACATTCTGTATAATGGTAAAACTGTGCTATTGTTTACAAACAACACTAATTTAGTCTTACTTCTCTTTCTAACAAATAACATTAGAATAGGATATCTGTCAAATGAGTCCAATTGCTTGTTTCCGACGTGAATTTAGTTGCTAACACCGTTGTTCACATCTATTACAGTAGTACCCAACTAATATGGCTTACCGATGTACCTGCGCAGAAGATATATTTTCAAAGCGCGGGACACGCTATTGGTCGGCAGCTGCCGCCATGTTAGCGCGCGCCGTGCGGAGGGGCGTGACTTGCGAGTGAGACGGAACTAACAGCTGCACTGTATCATGAAGGTTCATAATTTATGAACCTTATAGTAGTGATCTAAGGTTGATTGTAAGTTTTAAGCATTCTTTCGTTAATCTTCGGGGCCATACATTCTTTTCTGTGCGAACGAAGATCTACGACGCGCCTTATTAGTTGGGTACTACAGTACCTACTAGTAAATAAAAATGTCATAGACTAGTCAAATAAGACTATGACAGTCTTTCAATATTCTCTATCCTTTTCCAATAATTGAAAGTAAATATGCAAAGTGATTAAAATTAGTAAAGTTAAGAAACTGCACCAAAGTCTGTGTGCTAAAACAAAATAACTCCAAATTAAATGAACAAAGGGCAACTTTCAGCTTGTCATGAAAAGGATGAAATAATTGCAACATGAATTGAATGAATAATAGTAGTTTGTAAAGCAGACGATGCAATTATACAATTAGATGACGGACTGTTAACTCATTCTGGTGACGGGCGGTTTTAATTGAATCATCGTCATGGATGGGTGGGCTTGTAGATAGGAGGAGCGGGAAACGGTAGCAGAAGACTGAATATGTACGCTATTCACCTGATGTTAAGTGAATACCGTCGCCTATGATATATACCAGTAAGTGTGTGACCGAAATTACCTCAAACCAAAATCAGTAATACATTTATTCAGTACTACCTGTCCCCTGTGGTTTCCTTTTCCATGCCATAACCTATCTGCAGTCCCAATAGGAATTATTCCTAGGTTAAAAAATAATAAATTAGTCCGTCAGTTAGATTATCAAAAAATATTGGACACGTATTTTTTGCTTTAGCAAATCATTAAAAATTGACAAAGATAAAGCGAATCAAAGTTCGGGAGTGGAGGCTCGAGACGTCACTTTAGAGTGAAGTAACTTCAACACACGATATCTTCGTATTTTTTTGTTTGATTGGCAAAAGAAAAAATAAGTCTAGAATTTTTTGATAATGTAAATGACGGACTAAATAGTTTTTTTTAGGCATCTAGCCCAAGGCGTAACAAAAAAACAATAAGAGTTACTTTCGCATTTATAATATTAGTATGATTAGGTCCTGATGTGGTACTTATGAGTGTAACAGTTGACTCTACCGTTGTGGTATTGTATGGTGGAACGTGGTAAGAACACATAGCTTAGAAAAAAACTGTATTACAGATGCTCCCGAACATTTCTATGCATGATTGGTGACAAATTTTGTGGAAGCCAGCTACTACAAAATCTACTACCGAATATTTTCTTTACGATTTGCGTCACTGAAACGTCGAGCATATTTAAGGATTGTTTTAAAATAGTATAATTAGAATCAGAGCCCCATGGGAAACCCCGCTTGAACACCCCTTTTGGTGATAATGAGGCTTTTGCAGGGTTAGCAATACGTGAGTAATACCACTGTTGTTGAAAGTCTACGGTAAACCCTGACCATTAGGATGTGTATCATTTGCTGCCTAGGTAGTATAAATATTATAGAAACGAAAACAATTATACAATAGATAAGATAAGGAATGAGTACATAAGGGGAAGCTTGAAAGTAGCGCCAGTGACTGAATAGTTGAGAGGGAACTGTTTAGCGTGGTATGGACATGTTATGAGGAGCCATGAAAACTACGTGACTAAAAGAGTTATGAATATGAAAGTGGATGGATATACGGGAAGAGGAAGACCGAAAAAGAGATGGATGGATTGTGTGAAAGATGATATGAGTAAGAAAGGAGTGGATGCTGGTATGACGGATAGAAGAGACGAATGGAAGAAGCGTACATATTGCGCCGACCACAAATTATTGGGAACAGGGCAGGCAGATGATGAGAAACGAAAACAAATCGCTGACCCTAAATCATTGAACAAATATAGATGATGAATACAAAAAAAACTGTTTGTTCAACTGCTATGGTTATATATATATAGCCCAGAAACTGGTTAAGTTACTCAATCATTTATTGAATATATTAATGTTTGCACAAGTGCTATATGTATTCAAATTATTGGAATGTCAATTTGTTATTGAGAGCCTAATTTTGCACAAGATTTGCGTAATTAATACATTATTTTTAATTCTATCACTGAATGAGTTTAATTTAAATAAAAAAGTGTGTATATGTTTTTCACGTCCCATAATACTGGAACGGGGTCGGATGAAACTTAACGAAATAGTTAGTCTTTACTTTGTTGTTTGTATTGAACTCTTCAGGAACTCTGGTAAAATATTTTCACGGAATAAAAAGTGTCCTATATTTGTTCCAGGCTATCTATGACATACGGAACAGAGACGTGATCTTTTACTGCTGGCCGAATAAATAAGCTCAGAGTCACTCAGTGCGCTATAGAAGGAGCTAGCTCTGAATCTCTACGTGACAGGGTCCGAAACGAGGTCATTCGTAGGAGAACGAAAACTACCGATATAGCAAGCTGAACTGATTAGTAAGCTGAACGCTCGAAGAACTGATAGCCGATGGGGAAGGAATATTCTCGAGTGGCGACCACGTACTGGAAAGCGCCGAGCGGGACGACCTTCCACCAGGTGGACCGACGATCTGGTCAAAATCGCTGGGCACCGCTGGATGCAAGCGGCCCAAAACTGTTGGAAGTGGAAATCAATCGGGGAGGCCTACGTTTAGCAGTGGACATCCCTAGGATGATATGATAATGATGATCTATCTATGTACCAAATTTCATCCAAACAAGGAGCTGAGTGGTAACAAATTCTCATAGAATTTTTCTGCCCGAGTACTCAACATAATCGCTTTTCCAACCCACTTAGTACATACCCTAAATACTTTCATCTTAATATTCAGTAGCCCTTATCTCCTAAGCAATACGGATGAGAATAATTATCAATTTAATTTGTACTTTACTGCGTGGGCACCTGCCGGGTCAAGGTTCAATTCTCGGGCGAGACACCATGTGAATGATCTGTGTGAGACGTGTAATACACAGATATTATGATAGAGATTCGTTATGTCGATTATAATCTATCGATATTTATTGCTAAGAAGCGATCTCTTCTAGATAAGTTTTTGATGGAAAGGAATAAAACTTTACTAGTATTAAAAAGAGGTAATGTTTGTATGTTTGGAAGTAGGTGATAATCTCCGGAACGAATGTTCCGATTATGAAAATTCTTTCAATAATAGGAAGCTACATTATCCCCAAGTGCACTTCTTAACCCGTAATGTGAGTAAAACCACGAGGGCTAGCTAGTATAGCTATACTAGCTAGCCCTAGTACTATATAGCCTAGCTAGGCTATTCAGGTCGTTGTTTTGGTCAGCGACGAGCGACTCAGGGTCGATAATACAAATGGTGCTAAAAAAAATATAAAAAAAATACTTTTTTTTTTTTTTAATAATAAAAATAAAAAAATAAAAATTTTGAAAATCATGTAATAAGCTAAAATGTAGACATAATACTCAACGGGAGTACGAGGGAGTAAAGGGGTGGGGCGATGGTGGCTTGCGCCTAGCTCTAGAATGTGCACGTGCCTAGTAACCATACTTTGCGGTAATTTTATTTGAAATTGAATATGGTATTTCTCAACATATTTACAGTATTTAATGGAATTAAGTCCATTTTTGGGGAATATATATTTTGTTCTACTGCTCCTGGGTCGCTTGTCGCCGACCAAAACAACACCCTGTATAGTACTTTATCTTTTTTTATTCTGAGATATCCAAAGTCTGGATAACGGATAATTTAGTAATCTTTATACAGTAACTTTAAGCTCATAAAGCTTAGGGATAGATTTCCAAATTGATTGTGGTAGCACTCACGCGTTACCCCTTACCCCTCCCCAATGAGGTCTGGCGACCTTACTCACGCGCAGGAACACACATAAAGTTATTTGTCTGCGGTATTCTGTAAGGTGGAGGTACTTCCTCAGTGGAGCTGCTCTTTGAGCAAAGAAACGCTTCGCTCTACCTCTATTACGCTACTCTACTCTATCTGCGATGCTGTGGTTTCCTCAGGATGCTTTCCTACACTGAAAGTTCAAGCTCATAATAGGATTGGAACAATACGACCTTCTACTATGGCGATAATATTTTCCCTGTTACCAGTAGAATTTGATTAGTACTGAAATAAACTTAAACATGCACTCATTAGCACATTACGTCATTAATGATCACAATTGGTAAGTATTATAATAAATTATAATAATATTATGGTTGGTTCTCCACGTGCGCATGTAAAACTATGAGAGAAAACGTGTGGGGCTTGGAAACTGCGGGTCTGTTACGTAACTTTGGTACAACCAGTTTCTATGCAACAGTTTCTTTGCGATTAGCAAGAGCTGGTACTTGAATGGGTGACTGTCTAGTGGTATTTCAAATCGAGCGTTTCCGTGCTTCGGAAGACACGTTAAGCCGTTCAAAATCAAAATCAAAATCAAAAAGTCATTTATTCAGTTTAGGCCCTAGTAAGGCACTTATGAACGTTAAATTGGTACATACAGTTGAATTTACCACCGGTTCGGGATACACTTAAACTGAGAAGACTCCGGCAAGAAACTCAGCAAGGTTTTTTTTTTTTGTGGAAGATCTTTTTTTCTTTCGTTGATTCCGGTTATCAGTTAATTGTGATAGTCGTTAAGCTAGTTGGATGCCTCCTAAGTGGCTTGAAAAATTCCAACAGTAGATTGACCACCAGCCTACCTCCACCGATCCGCAGTGGGCACGCGTGGTGGAGTATTGCCCATTCCCTTTCACCCTCATTTGTGAAATGAGGCCTGTGCTCAGCAGTGGGACATTATAGGCTGATGATGATAGCAAGAGCTGCAGTTGGAAGCAGAATTTGACTGCAACTGGAACCATTGTCATTGCAATGTTTCTAATAAATAGCTTGTTTCAAATAAAAATTAGCGAAGTAATCGAAATTTATGACGATGTATGCATCACCCGGGGCATCACTCACGTGTTATCTTTCCCCCCACCCCGGTGAATTCAGTCGACTTTACTCACGCGCAGGAATAGGTATTTTGCAAGGTAGGTACTTCCCAATGCGAATTGCTCTTTCGAGTGAAAAACGCAATATTCTACCTCTCTCTTAAAACTCAAACTTAGGTATGTACGTGCCGGAAGACTTCGAAACGCTTGTACGTAATTTATAGACCACATCAAAAGTAGTCAGTGGTGCCGATTCTGTTGTAAATCGCACTAAACTAATGTAAGTCACATCACAAGATCTCTTTCTTAAGAACATTATTGAAAAAGGATAGAACATATTTAAAGCTATCTACGCCGTTTTAATTTGCGGGTATTTAGACGTAACCGCGATAGATGGCGACTAAATTTATATTGAAAACAAGCATTGGACTAATTTGATAGGACTAAATTTCTTACATCTTATTCTTATGTTCTTTGTTAGAAAGAGACATAGTGAGACTAAAATTAGTTTAGTTGTAAATAACAGAATCAGCAACAGTATCGCTATTCACAGGTCTCATACAAACAGACAAGAGAATTTCAATAGATTACTAAGAAAGGGTAATAAAATGATCATCCTCTTTTGAAAAGATAACCATACAAGTCACTACGGATCAAAATTATCGATACAAATATCGTAATCTCCCATCACTATACCACATAGTGTAATGGATTACGAAACGTACGTAGTAAGTACGTCGAAGTCCGTGGCATTTTATTTGGAATATTTCATGCATACAGGGACCTTGGTTTGTTTGTTTGTTTGTAACCGGTTGGTGGAATGTCGGTTAAACGTGCGGCGAGGATGTTTGGGAGATTTTATGCATCTGTTATTAAAAAGTGGTTAATTATAAAATATTGTTGAAGGATATCTCTGTAAGAAGGCTGAATTTAAGCTGGCAGACGATGAAATACATAAATTTAAGCTGGCAGACGATGAAATACATAAATTCGAGGGGTAATTTTTTTTTTTTTTGTGTATGGAGTATGGTGTGTGAAATATTGGGGATCAGTATCATCAGATCATCTATGAAATTAATATAGAAATAATGCTGATGCTGTGAAAAAGTTACTTTTTTTATACTATACTTAGGTAGCAAACAAGCATACGGCCCGCCTGATGGTAAGCGGTTACCGTAGCCTATGGACGCTTGCAACACCAGGGGTCACTCGCGCGTTGCCGACCAAAACTTCGATTTCAATTATAGCTTGTCAATTCGGTAGAGAACCTTATCCGATACTCTAAAGCTAAAGGGGAAAATCTATCCGTCTTAATCTATGGTTTAGAATGTTGGGGAGTAAAGAAGAAGGATGAAAGAGGATTGCATGCAGCTGAGATGAGGATGTTGAGATGGATGTATGGAGTGACAAGAATGGATAAGATAAGGAATGAGTACATAAGGGGAAGCTTGAAAGTAGCGCCAGTGACTGAAATGTTGAGAGGGAAACCGTTTAGCATTGATATGGATATGTTATGAGGAGATTCACGTGATGAAAAGAGTTATGAATATGAAAGTGGATGGATATACGGGAAGAGAAAAACCGAAAAAGAGATGGATGGATTGTGTGAAAAATGATATGGGTAAGAAAGGAGTGGATGTTGGTATGGAGGATAGAAGAGCCGAATGGAAGAAGCGTACAATTGCGCCGACCACCTAAATATAAATAAATGTTTGAGGTTTGTGGCTACTTTTGATATCACATGAGATTTAAGGCTATTTCAGACCCTATAAAAGAATTTGAAAAGTAACGGTAAGTAACATAAATATGTTATTCAATACAATGTTACTGTGGCCTTAATTGATTTTTAGATTTGTATGTAGAATGGCTAATCAGCTTCTTTAGCACAAATAGATATAATGATATCATCAATCAAGCACTTATTGTTTTACTTTGAAAGTTTATAGCGTCCAGACGAAAGTCTTAACATAGCTGATAACTAAGTTACAAATAGTTGATTGATACAGTATACACATAGTCTAAAGTTTGCCGTACATTCTTGCGAGAAAAAGTGAGATCAGAGCAGGTTTTGTTGATATTCCCTCTCTTGCAACATGTGCCGAGACTAATCATAGGAGCAAAACATCTCCTAAACACAAGTATTTCGATGACGATGACAATAAATACCAAAATAATACCATCTATTCTTCGATAATTCTTGTTGTATTACACGTCATTAAAATATCCTGCGCAATACTGTATTTTTATGCTCTTCCTGTTTTAAGATTCTTACCTGATGAATTATAAATTGGCCGTCGGGCCATGCTAGCAAATAATGTATGCGTTTGAAGTACGTACTAACACTACTCAAAATTTTGTCCATCAGAAAATAAAGGTCTGGAAAGGCCAAAAAAGAGATGGATGGATAGATAATTTAATATTTTTGTCAGTTACCAGCCCCTTGCGATGACAAAGAACAATGTAACAGTTCTTACAACGACGGAGTTAACAGCAAAAAAATTGTTCACACATCGACACAAAAATATTATTCAAAAACAGAAGTATTTTCACACACATTATGCAAATGAACACCTATTACCTAGTCGTTGTATTGTGTATGTAATTACATAACAATCGTCTGTTTGTCACGTAATAAGCTACGATACCCAAGGGCAACAAACTTGAGGAGAATCAACGAAATAATACAAGATTGACGGACAAAAAAACAAGGGGAGCGTGAGAACTCCCTACTAGGTATATGTAAACGTCTCCATACGGGCAAGCGCCATGAATCTACTAAATAGCTGCTGACGGTCGTCGCTTGACTTAAATCATCGATAGCTAGACAGCAATTATAAACAACAACAATTTTACGCATTATTATACTAGTGGTTATAATTATTATGTATACAAATATTGCAGTATGTTGATGTACGAAAAAAAAGGATAAGGTACCTAGTCCCAACGATTTGCCTGTCTAATACCGGTCTACATCACTCCAAGAAATTCTTAGGCTCTGCGTTCAAAGTCCAGGAATGCATTTGGAATATGAGGAGGGGGCAAATCCGCTACCTGCTCGGGGCCTTTACTAGGCACTTTTGAACCAACGACAAGCTCATGAAGATGGAAGCTGGTAAGCGAATGAGTCTCCTAGGGATTGGATATCCAAAACCAGAAGACTATAGGGTCATATCTCCTAGCCTCGTTGTAAAACTCATGAAAAGAGTTTTCAACGAGACTGGGGAGGAGTAAGTTATCTAGGGGACCACAATAGATCCCAATGGGTCGAAGTGTCCGAGTTATTTCTCGGCCCCTCCACAAGATAAGATAAGTGGTCCCAACGTAGAATTTAAGGAAGGTAACGTAAGGTTACAGCATAGCGTTATTTAATTCAAAGAGCAGTTTGATTTGAAAAATACCTCCACTGATATTATTTACCCTCCACCTTACAAAATACTGCAGCCAAATTTTTGTATTCCTCCGCGCGAGTAAGGTCGCCAGAGCTCTTCGGGGTGCGGGAAAGAATCGGTTATACGTGAGTGATGCCTTGTGTATTGCAAGCGTTCGTATGCCTACGATTACCGCTTACCACCAGGCGGGCCATTACGCTTGTTTGCTTGATTGGTTGTATAAAAGAAAATCATAACTATATCTAGTGGATACTCTATGGTGGATAACATAGTTGTAAGTTAAGTCGCAGATTATTAGATTGAAAACTAGGCCGAGGACACAACACGTTCTCACAAGATAGTTTCGTTTATAACTCAGTTGTCAGATGACAGATCGTCAGTTAGACGTAGTTTTTCTATCCTACGGACTCTATCGTGACTATATCGCCAGGAAGTTTTTTTTGCTGAGAAAATGTAGACAAAAAATTCCTTCCTGAGTTTCTTGCCGAAGTGTTTCCGAACTTTACTGGTGGTAGATTCAACGGGTCTGTTCGTTACTCGCCCGTTCCGGTTCACACCCGTTCGGTTTACACCCGATTTTATTTCGATATCATAAAATTCCAATGCGATTTTTAAACAAAAGTACTGGCAGTCACAAAAATGTTATTACTGAAATAATTAAATATGATGAAATACAATTGGTTCGAGTTACTTGTTTAAATAAGTTAAGTCCGTTTTATGTAATCGTTTATTTATCCATTTTTGTACTAATGGCAGTTATTGCTGATTTAAATAGGAAATAATGAACTTGAAATAAAATCTTAGGACTACTATAATCGAATTAAAAATGTACAAAATCAACGAACGTAAATAATAATTAAAATATAATCAACAATGAATAAAATTATAACAATCGTAAACGTGCAAAATCAACTAATTACCACCTTAACTATAAAAAAAAAACTTATAAATGCACGTCCACACACTAGATAACACATTTGTTTGTGTATGGTATACGAATATCCAGCGTGAAATAATGTTTTCCCCCACGTTTATTACGAATAAATTGATAATTTTTTTGGACTAGCCATTGTGAAGGACCTTCACTCGTCATTTTGAGATAACATACTAAACATTCTTAATATTTGCATATTGAAATTCTTATGTGCGAAAGGGATAAATATAATGACATTCCGGAGTTTACTATTGTTTTAGTTCAGGTAAGTGCTACACAATAGGACGCGCAAACCCATGGCTGTTGTCGCGCGGTATTGGACAACATGTTATTAAACTAAATAGTGACGGATTTTCATTATTTTACCAGTACAAGTGTTAGATATTTACTAGATATTTATTCATATTGGTTGGATAATATTATTATGGTAGAAGGATTGAGTGATGTGGCAACACTGACCATAACGCAAATAGCAAAGCATATAAAAGTGAGGGTATTTGTATTTGTAAGAGTTAGTTTTTCACAAGCTCTCGAGCTAGACACAGATCAGTACGATCATTGTTTTACCCGGTTCTGTAACTTATTATAAGTTAAGACTAAGATTGTGAAGTGAAGTGATTACCTAATTAATTGTAATATTATAACAGTAAACCTATCGGGGCCCATGAGGAGTTTGTTGCGTCGCTTCTTCTCCTCATACGGGAGTTTTCCGAAGCGATAGTATTACGTTGTTTCATTGCCTGCACTACGCCCACCGAATCCTGATACCACAGAACCTTAATCATGGTGTTTGTATCGCTTGGCAGTCGCTGACGCTATTATCAGAAATTGGGATAAAGAGAGGCAATGAAAACCGTACTTGGATTGTTTCCACATAGTATGAAAAGACTGTAAGTCCTGAGAACTTCGAACAAGTAAGGAACGAAAGAATAAAGTCTAATCAAGTGATTTGATACCTTACAATAAGTGCATTTGTGGGTGGTTGTGAAATGCGCGTGCCAATACACGAATGTTAGACGGAATAATAGACCGATGACGGCGCGGGCGGCACGCTTGCAGTATAGTTCATGCTGGTAGCGACCAGTGACACAAGTTGGCGCCGGGTGTGCCATGCGAGTGGCTATCTGAAGTACATATAGTGGTGCCTGAATGTTGGTGTATACAAATTGCCTGAACACTTATCTGGTGAGTCGATTTCATGTTGATTGTTAATAGATTGTGAAAATATCTGGGGATCGGTTAAATAATTTAATTATTGTTAAAAATATAGTCAAGTTAGCTAGATTTTATTGGTTAAAAGTATAGTGTAAGCCAATGATATTATAATAAAAAGAGGTAGATATCGCATTAACGCACGCTAATTGTTGCAGACAAATTCAGACAATTGTCGTAATTTTGCTTAGCGGCTACATATAGCTATCTCTTTCTGTACCAAACGTTCCGTATTATCTATCGCATTCACCTAATTCAACAATAACTGAACGCCGCTTAGTATGAGGGTAGCATATCTCTATTATAATATCATTGGTGTAAGCTCAATTATTTATTACAATATGTATAGGTACGTTGGGTACCTATTTAAAATTCTATACATATGACCCTATAATAGGGTGTAGCAATTTAATATGATATATATCCTAGAAAGAAAGGAAGATACTTTGTAAAAACATAAGTTTTAAAATGAATTACTTTTCACTAATTGTGCGATAAATTAATTCATTAGCTATCTAACTAGTTGGGTGATTCTCCTTATTTTGCCGGTTGCTCCATAAGTGTATTTTGTTGAAAGAATTCCCCCAGATCTATTGACACAGTGATAGATATGAAATATTTATAGGACGTTCAAAAGACAATGTTTTAAGGTTGAGACTTGAGTCGGTTCATGTACCGGACTACAACCCGGATAACAAAAATATTTTGTTATTTTTTAGTGTTTTGTATTGAATTAATTAACTTTGAATAAGTACTACCGTGCTGGGTTAATCTGAAGTAGCAAACGTGGAATGAAGTTAGTGGTAAATTTTATTTGAGTGTGTTATAATAATAATAAATAAAATAATAAAATACATTTATTTCAAGTAACATTCGACTCATAATAAAAATTGTAACAAAGTGATAATAGAATATATGTTATAAAAAGTTATATATGACTCCGATTAGTTTCTTCATTTTGCAAAAAATATAATTTATTGGCATACAACATTACAGCTTATTTTTGAATCCATAGGCTCCCGAACTATTAAAACTGTGTTTCTGGTTTTAATTGTAAAGTATTTTGATAATTATTTTTAAATTGAATACATAGCTGACTGCTAGATATATACATGACTATAATGGTGGTAATAGGTAGCTCATTCGACAAACATATAGTCTAAAGTACCTGATCAACATGTTTCTCCTGAGAAACAATTTCTAATTAACGAAAATAACACTGTTAATTTTTCAGTAAATATTAGTGATTTTATTTTAACATATTTAAAAGAAACTTACAGCTTATACAAAAATAATAGAACAGATATCATGATTCATTTGAATAATTTAGAACTTGCTGGTAAGGGTTTGCCATGAAGAATCTCAAAAACAACTAAAAATCTAAAATCGTACATAATTTATTTAGAGATATTAATATTAAATTCACAAGAAATAGGTACTTAATTAAAAAAAAAAATATAGATTTATGAGTTATTTTAATAGTTCAGTTCTTCTGGGCGTATGAAGCGGTTCTAGTATTCACACTATTCCCAATTTAATTCAAGGTTCTAAAGACTTGTATCATTTTCAATGTACAGTTAAATTAAGGGTTCAACTTACAGTTCAATTTAGAATTTAATACGGAGTTCAATTAAGAGTTCAATTTACAGTTCAATGAGTTCCAATTTAGAGTTGAATTAAGGGTTTAGTTTACAGTTAATTTGGAGTTCAAATAAGGGTTCAACTTACAGTTCAATTTAGATCTATTAAGGGTTCAATTTACAGTTCATTTTAGAATTCACTTTAGAGTAAGAATTCAATTTAGAGTTTAATACGGAGTTCAATTTAGAGTTTAATACGGAGTTCAATTAAGAGTTCAATTTAGAGTTCAATTAAGAGTTCACTTAACGAGTTCAAGTTAGAGTTCAAGTTAGAATTCGAGTTCCATTTAGAGTTCAAGTTGGAGTTCAAGTAAGAGTTCAAGTAAGCGTTCAAGTAAGAGTTCAAGTAAGTGTTCAAGTAGGAGTTCAAATAGGACTTCCAGTTAGAGTTCAAGTTAGAGTTCAAGTTAGAGTTCAAGTTAGAGTTCAAGTTAGAGTTCAAGTTAGAGTTCAAGTTAGAGTTCAAGTTAGAGTTCAAGTTAGAGTTCAAGTTACGTGTTACGAGTTCAAGTTACGTGTTACGAGTTCAAGTTACGTGTTACGAGTTCAAGTTACGTGTTACGAGTTCAAGTTACGTGTTACGAGTTCAAGTTATGTGTTACGAGTTCAAGTTATGTGTTACGAGTTCAAGTTATGTGTTACGAGTTTAAGTTGTGTTACGAGTTCAAGTTACGAGTTACGAGTTCAAGTTACGAGGTCAATGTAGAGGTCCATGTAGAGGTCCATGTAGAGGTCCATGTAGAGGTCTATGTAGAGGTCCATGTAGAGGTCAATGTAGAGGTCAATGTAGAGGTCGAATGTAGAGGTCGAATGTAGAGGTCGAATGTAGAGGTCGATGTAGAGTTCGATGTAGAGTTCGATGTAGAGTTCGATGTAGAGTTCGATGTAGAGTTCGATGTAGAGTTCGATGTAGAGTTCGATGTAGAGTTCGATGTAGAGTTCGATGTAGAGTTCGATGTAGAGTTCAAATTCGTTTTCTTGACGTTAACTGCGCAGAAGATTAGTAGTCGCAGCTCGTTAAAAATGAGCATTGGCGCCCGAGTAGTCCGAGTCATTTAGCAAAAGCTTTGTGTGGTGTACTTTTATAGAAGTTAAAACTATAAAGCTGAGGCTTTCTCCCTTAGGGTAGTGTGTGTGTAACAAAGTGTTTGGTGTAGCTGTTATGATTGGTTGATCTTAGTAAAGTTTACATTTGGGTTTCTTAACTGTACTTCCTGCCTGAGATTTATTTAATTTCTTTTATTTGCTTATGGAAACTAACAGCTAGGTTCTTAATTAACAAAGTTATAATTACATAGATATTGAAAGCTAATTAAAAGTTTCCACAGATATAAGAATAAGTAGTAAAAATAAAGTAGACAGGGGGAGGCACACACGCAAGTGAACTGAATGAAACATCGTCATTCGAAATAAAATCTGCTTTATGATCTGAACACTATGCACTCAAAAAGCAACACACAATTAGTTTACTTAGTTTACTTTGAATTAACGAGATTTTCCCTTCATAAAGTTGATAAGTAAGAATTAACTCTAGATCTCTGGTTAATATGAGTAAGCGTTAGAAAAATGATCAAACTAAATCGATTAATAGCAAAATTGGCTCGCAAATGTAGGCAGAAATGGCCAAGTGAAATGATCTATTACTGTGCTGGACTTCATTGGTTTCAGGTATATCTGTTAGAGCTTTTCACACCAGAATGTGATTGGACGTGTGATTCACCGTGGACGTGTGATTCACCGTGAGGCCGTATCGGCGTTGGATTGTTGGTCAGACTCGCTTAGATTATAATATTATCATGGTATTGAGACTAAAAGAGTTATGAATATGAAAGTAGATAGTAGTAAATAGAAGCAGAAAAAGATTGAATCATAATATTATCGTGATATTGAGACTAAAAGATTTATGAATATGAATGTAGATAGTAGTAAATAGAAGTAGAAAAAGGTGGATGAAATGTGTGAAAAATATGGTTAGAAATTTAGATTAAGAAGTTTAGATGTTTTTCACGATGTAGTCTTTAGTTTAGGTGGTAAACTGAGCTCCGCTGCTTTTGCAGTCAGCAAAATAAGGCAACTGACGGACATTAATACAGCCAGATTAATTTATTTTGCATATTTTCATAGCCTTATGTCTTACGGTATTTTGCTGTGGGGCTCTGCCGCAGACTTGGAATCAATTTTTGTATTGCAAAAAAGAGCAATTCGCGCCATCTACTGTTTGGGTTCTCGCGAATCTCTGCGAAAGGTATTTCCGGAAATTAATATATTAACTTTGCCCTCTCAGTACATTTTTGAAAATATTATGTATGTTCGTAAAAACATTAATTTGTTTCCAGTCAATAGTGATTATCACGATAGAAACACTAGAAACAAAGACAAAATAACTGTGCCTAGATTTAGATTAGCTAAAGTAAATAAGTCCTTTCTTGGGAATTGTATCCAATTTTACAATAAAATTCCTCATAGCGTGACCAGTATGTCCTTTTTTAAATTTAAGGAACATATCAAAAAGCGGTTATTGAGTAGGGCGTATTATAAAGTGTCTCATTATATTGACGACAAGGATGTATGGAAGTAGCTTCTCTCTGCACTTGCTTCACTTAGCAGCTAGTTCAAGGTCCATTTTAATTCAGAGTATGCTATTATTATTATATGTTATCTTTTTTTTTTGTTTAATTTACAGATTATTACTTATAGTAATTAATTCAATTTAATGTTTTTCATTTATTTCTAAATTCATCGATATATTATGTCTGTCTAATAAATTGTTATATTTTCTATATACCTAAATGATATTTAGTATAAACTTGTCAATAGTCATAGTGATAACAAATTGCGTGTTCAGTAGTTTCCTTTTAGTTTTTTTTTTTTTTATTTCTAAGGCAGACTTAAATAAGTCATGCTCACTTTAAGGCCTTTGCTTGCGGCGGCGTCGTGTGACGGGTCGCTCACTTCCCTCCAATATGGCGAGGAGGGCGATGGCTGCCACACGCGTCATACTTGTGAACAGGTGCTGCTTGTGGGGGTTGGTCTGCTTAAGTTTGCCATTTATTTATTTACTTATTAAATATAGATTCAGTCTACTTTGTAGTTTTGCCGCCGCGCCGGGGCACGCAATTGTTGTCAGTGCGATTAGAATGTAAATATTATGTAATGAATCTAAGCTTGTTTTGAAAAGAGTAATTGCTGAGTTTATTGCCGGCTCTTCTCAGCAAATGCAACCTTCCGAACCGGTATTAGAGTATTAGAGTCAGACTTTTCATAAGTGCCTGCGAAGGTCTATTTGAATAAATGATTTTGAATTTTGAATTTTGAATTTTGAGTTTTCCGCTTTAACATCAGCAACATACGGAATAATAGTTTATAAAAAAAATGTACCTATAAAAATATATAAAACACTTGTAAGGACACTGATAAGATGAAATAATATTGAGAGAGAGAGAGAAGAGGTATAAGATGTAGGTATCAAAGCATAGAATTTACGCTAGTTAGGTTCGATAAGATACAGGTTTAATTGTGATAAAAAAAAAACAGATGTCCATTCATTTAATTATAAACTCGACAACAAAAACGCAAATAAGTTCTTCAATAAAATCTTGTGTTGAAAAAGTCTTGATGACAGACGTGCAGTCTTGACGATAGATATGCAGTCTTGATGACAGACGTGCAGTCTTGATGTCAGATGTGCAGTCTTGATGACGGACATGCAGTTTTGATAACGGACATGCAGTTATCTTCAATAAAATATTGAAAAAAAATAGAAACTTGATGACATATGTACAGTCTTGTCGACAGACGTGCAGTCTTGATGACAGACGTGCAGTCTTGATGTCAGACATATAGTCTTGATGACAGACGTGCAGTCTTGATGACAGACGTGCGGTATGATGACAGATATACAGTTTTAAGTAGCAAGAGCGTGAATGAATATTTGCAGAGACACTTCTTATAAGAAAATAGTTGGTATGACCAGTAACGATTAAAAAGAGAAGAGAGGTTAAGTGTTGATATAGCAATCTGGATAAAATTAAAAGATGTTGATAGAGCCATCTGAATAAAATTAATAGATGTTGATATAGCCATCTGAATAATAATAATAGATGTTGATTGATAGAAATGAATAGATGTTGATATAGCCATCTGAATAATAATAATAGATGTTGATATAGCCATCTGAATAATATTAATAGATGTTGATATAGCCATCTGAATAAAATTAATAGATGTTGATATAGCCATCTCATGAATATAATGAATTAGATGTTAATATAGCCATCTGAATAAAAAGAGAATAGAAAAGATTAGAAAAAAAGATAAAAGCTTAGAAGAGATAAAAGATTAGGAGAGATAAAAGATTAGGAGAGATAAAAGATTGGGAGAGATAAAAGATTAGGAGAGATAAAAGATTAGGAGAGATAAAAGATTAGGAGAGATAAAAGATTAGGAGAGATAAAAGATTAGGAGAGATAAAAGATTAGGAGAGATAAAAGATTAGGAGAGATAAAAGATTAGGAGAGATAAAAGATTAGGAGAGATAAAAGATTAGGAGAGATAAAAGATTAGGAGAGATTAGAAAAGTTTAGGAGAGATTAGAAAAGTTTAGGAGAGATTAGAAATTATAAGGAAAGTTAAAAAAAATAGATAAGCATAGAGATGACGATTATTAGAAATTTGGATTTTAAAATGTTGTATTGTATTTTAATTATAGTCTAATTCATATGAAGATAAAAGAAGAAAAGGAGGGAAAGGATAGATAGAGAGTTTAATATTTATTCGTGTTTAATTCATATGTAATGTAACCGTTAATCTAAAATGTTATATAACAAATGTTTTTGCATGTTAGCTATTTGACAAAGTGTAAGAAATCTATAAACTGCTACTTACACCTTGTGGAATGTTAAACTACACTTTCGGCAAAAAAAGGGAATAGGTATAGATAGATGGGATAGATATAGATAGATGTGATAGAAATAGATAGATGTGATAGAAATAGATAGATGGGAGAGATATAGATAGATGGGATAGATAAGATAATATTTGGTAATTGATTTTGGTTGGAGTTGATAACTGACTGTATACACTGTCGGTATGTACACTGTCGGTATGCAAATTCTGGCAAAAAAAAAAGGGAATAGATATAGATAGATGGGTTAGATATAGATTGATGGGTTAGATATAGATTGATGGGATAGAAATAGATAGAGGAGATAGATATAGAAAGATGGGATAGAAAGATGGGATAGATAAGATAATATTTGGTGATTGATTTTGGTTGGAGTTGATAACTGTCTGTATACACTGTCAGTATTAGTTTTAGAGATAGGTGAACTGATGTTGATGGATCCATCTGAGAAAAAGAATAGTGGATGTTGATGGATCCATCTGAGTAAAAGTGATGTATATTTATCTGTATTATTTTACGATATTGATAACTTTATTTGTTACGCGAAGTTTGAGGACAAACTTGATGTCAGGAAAGGCCGAATGTTAGATATTTACTAGATATTTATTCATATTGGTTGGATAATATTATTATGGTAGAAGGATTGAGTGATGTGGCAACACTGACCATAACGCAAATAGCAAAGCATATAAAAGTGAGGGTATTTGTATTTGTAAGAGTTAGTTTTTCACAAGCTCTCGAGCTAGACACAGATCAGTACGATCATTGTTTTACCCGGTTCTGTAACTTATTATAAGTTAAGACTAAGATTGTGAAGTGAAGTGATTACCTAATTAATTGTAATATTATAACAGTAAACCTATCGGGGCCCATGAGGAGTTTGTTGCGTCGCTTCTTCTCCTCATACGGGAGTTTTCCGAAGCGATAGTATTACGTTGTTTCATTGCCTGCACTACGCCCACCGAATCCTGATACCACAGAACCTTAATCATGGTGTTTGTATCGCTTGGCAGTCGCTGACGCTATTACAAGTTACTTAACAACATATAAATTCACTTAAAGTTGTTTCATACTTAACACGTATTACTAATTATCAAGTTATTTAAACAATTCTGTTGACAGTACTTAATGCCAATGAACTCAAACTGATAAAAAATATTGATATACAATTTAATCGAATCGGGTGTAAACCGAACGGGTGAGAACCGGAACGGGTGAGTAACGAACTGAATACATTTTTATTTTTTATTGACGGATTTAAAAGCGACAAATATACCCTATTATTAATATTTTCCAATGAAATATAGGTATAAAATTGTGTTTACGAATACAACAATAATTTATTAGGGATTTATTTCAAAAATGATTCATGTGTGTAAAACCTACAAACTAAACACTAAAATCCCCATAATAAATATCATGTGAAAATACTTCAAAAGATAAATAAAAGCACATACATAACTGGGGGTACTTTCGACCTAAAGTCATACGTAAGTATCAAACACTATTTGTATGCTGTCTGTGTAGAGCGACAGGGTTAAATGTTCCCCTTTATGTTAACCCTTTAGCAAAGGGGTTTTACCTAGCATGTGTCATGTTCCATAAAAAAATTGGAAGGTTAGGTTTGTGATCGTACTGATAACATCATACGGTTTTGTAGACTTTCTATTTTTTTTTATACTATTCCTATTAATTTACGGATTGTTAAAATTTAAATTAAGACTTTTGTATCTTTTTTTTTACTGTTTATAGGCCTGTGTTTGACCGCAATCTCACCATGGTAAGTGATGATGCGGCCGAAGGTGGTGCACACACAAAGCCTAGAAGGAACTGACTCTCAAGTGCAGCTATCGGAACACACCGAAAAGTGCTTGGCGATAGATTTTCAACATGAGGGTGGTAGCCAGCCAGGCGGGTAGTACAAAGTAACCTACCACCGTGCTATGATCTCCTCAAGATGTTTTCCTTCACCGAAAACTCAAGCTCATTGTAGGATTCGAACCCGGGACCATCGTCTCGTTATCCGACGTCACTACCGCTGAGCTATCATCGCCATAAAACTTTGTGGTTACGTTTCACCGTTTTACCTTACTCACGCGCAGGAACACAACATAAAGTTATTTGGCTGCGGTATTCTGTAAGGTGGAGGTACTTCCCCAGTCGAGCGAATATACGCTATGCTCTACCTCTCTTTCAATTCAAAAATTCAAAATTCAAAATCATATATATAGACCTTCGCAGGCACTTATGAAAAGTCTAACTCTAATATTCTTTCTTTATAATTTGGTTAATAACGACCGTTTTCTTGGCAGCCAGTATTAACTCGAAATAAAAAATTTCGCACTATTGTGCTACATATAGATAGATAGATAGATAACTCTTTATTGTACAAAAAGTATTTAACAAAGTATAAAAATAAATGCTTAAAGAAATAACTGTAAGTACAATAGGCGGTCTTATCGCTAAAAAGCGATCTCTTCCAGACAACCTGAGGATGGAGAGGAATTTAGACACGTTAGAGACTTTTAAAACAAAAATAGGTAAATAAATATACATGCATACAATTATATAAGTCTTTAAGCAAATAAATACATAGATTTAAGATAATATATATTATTATTAATAAATACAAAATATAAAAATAAGTAGAAGTAATTCCGAGTAGAAACAATAAATAACATACTAGACAAATAAATACATTCATGGAAATATGGCAATTACAGCAACGACTGTAGTCAGTCCGATAGGTAAATATTTTGCACCAGATTTTTAAAAACGGAGTGACGGTATATAATTCATTTTCCTAACAAAATTGTTGATTGTTTGGCATGTAACAAAACGATGTGTTGTGTTTCTGCTGCACTTGAGAGTCAGTTCCATTCTAGGTTTCCAGTTCAGGTATCTCATCGCTCGTTGGCGAAGTGGTGTAAGGTATCTTTGAAATAATGTTTTATATACCTAATAGTATAAGTAGTAATACTAGTTGTGTGGGTCGTGATTCGTAATTGTAAACAATCGTACACAGTGCATATTATAACTGAATGCAGTAGCTTAGTTTTGAGATTGAATATAAATGCTGCTTAAAGCTAGGTTAGACTTCTACTATACATCAAGAAATAATTACTACGTCTTATATAGTATATAATATGTTGACAATTCCTTTTGACAACCTGTCTACGCCGTATATTTGAGTACTTCGGCCACTTTGCAAGAAAGAGAGGCGACAACCTTGAGAAGTTGTTAATTACTGGCAAGGTGGACGGAAAGAGGCCGAGGGGTCGAAGCCCGATGTGTTGGTCTGATCAAATACGCGCAGCATTGGAGACCAGGGTGTGTGCTGCTATCCACACAGCAGAAGACCGATCCAGATGGCGAGCAATAGTCCGTGAAAAGATAACCCACAAAGGTCACGTCCCTCAGCAATGAGGTATACGATGCAAGGAGGAGGAGGATGTTGATAATATTTTTTGTGACGTTTAGACCCCAAATATCAATTAATTTAAAAAGTTTAAGGTTTAAGGGATGTTGCTTTATTTAATTTGTTAGATTCCTATTAAAATTTATATTTTTCGGTCTAATATTATTGGCTGAGGTCTATTTTTATTGATGTTTTTTTTTCCTTATATTTAAGTTATATTAGCAGTCGTTAAAAACTAATTTAGGTAAAACGTGGTTTTACTGAAACCGACTCATAACTATGAATTGTAAATACTTTTTTTTACAGAAAACCATACTATATTACAAAAAAAAATAATTAAAGAATGCCTACTGAAGATACAATATACTGTGACAACAGTAAACAAGCGTAGGCGATTCTCAGAAATAGTTGTATTGTATTAGTAATATATTACTATTAATTTATATCGTAGTAGGTACCTAAACTTAACGTACCTACGTCACGCCAAGTTCTCCAAGTTGATATAATATTAGCTAATTTTGGAGTACGTAGTATTCGAACGTATTTCAATCGACTAAAGTTCATTTTGTGGTTACAAATAAAATAATACTACTGCTGTATGTCATACTTGCCCAGGCTCCACCCGCATAGTTATATTTGTTTAATAATGATTATCCTGGGACATTCCTCACACATGGTCATCTGATCCCAAACTAAGCAGAGCTTGTACTATGGAAACCAGATAACAGATAAATGGTTTAAATGGTTTAAATAACTGCTTTAATACATATTATACCTACCTACTACTTTTTGTTTATAAATACATATACTAATTACACATACGCACATACACACACACTCACGCACACCCCGCCACACACACACACACACACACACACTTCTCACATAACCATAATTTATTTTACGTAGATTTTAATTTAAAATGTTATATCTTTCTCTAAATCATGTTTACATATACATATTTCTGCATGCATCTGTTCTGCATTGCTTAAAATAGTCCGTGGTGGAAGAGGCTGGTTATCCTTAACACAGGCTCCGGCTTAGCTTGGATACCAGTTTCTCCTACAAACTTTAAAATGTCATGTTTATCGTATAAATTGTTATTCTAGTTTGTAAGGAGAAAGAAAATAAATTTATTATTATTATTATTTTAAAGTTAATCAGTATAGTAAACAATATTATAAAAAAACTGTTTATTTTTTTAAATTTCGTACCCAATTTGTCACTGTGACCTCAACCTTTACAATGCAGATATAAACAGGCCAACGATAGGACAAGCCATGGAGGAAAGAAAAGGGACAAGCTTATCAGCCGCTTACGTACAGACAGATTTAAACATAAATACCTATCTTTAATGCCAATAGTTTATCTAGACAATGTTATTCCCGAAGTTATTGCACTTCTCTTGATAGCCATGTTTATTAGATGCTATTAATTAAGTGGCCCATCAGTTATTAAAGGACTACGCTGGAAAACGGTAAGTTTATTTTATTCACAATCACATTTTGGACTTTAAAAAAATCGTTGAAGGCGGTAAATACAGGTCGTTGTTTTGGTCAGCGACGAGCGACTCAGGGTCGATAATACAAATGATACTGGTGCTAAAAAAAATATAAAAAAAATACTTTATTTTTTTTAATAATAAAAAAAAAAAAAAAAAATGAAAATCATGTAATAAGCTAAAATGTAGACATAATACTCAATGGGAGTACGAGGGAGCAAAGGGGTGGGGCGATGGCGGCTTGTGCCTAGCTCTAGTCTGTGCACGTGCCTAGTAACCATACTTTGCGGTAATTTTATTTCAAATTGAATAAGGTATTTCTCAACATATTTACAGTATTTAATGGAATTAAGTCCATTTTTGGGGAATATATATTTTGTACTACCGCTCCTGGGTCGCTTGTCGCCGACCAAAACAACACCCTGTATATGCGAAGGCTGAAGGTAAGTGATTACCTTCTCAAAATTGTAGGCGTTGGAATTAATTTTCTTTGCGCATTCATATTTTACAAAACAAATTAAATTTTATATCTAAAAACCCTTTTTATAAAATTTGAATTTTAACTTTACTAGTTGCGCCCCGCGGTTTCACCCGCGTACCCGAAGGATTAAAATATTGCTTTCCCGAGATTCAAATAGAATATAATAGAATAGGATAGGATGGCAAAAAACTATTTCAGAAACTTTGATAGAGGATTTATAGCATGGGTGTAGATAAATAAATTAAAATGTTTCTGTCACATACATAATATCTACGTGATGAACTTTTGCTTCTTTCGCCTCGTGGTCTTTGCTCTTTTCAGTGTCTATATGCTACGGTAAACTCAGGAGTTCGATAAAACTTCGACCGTGTATAATTAGAAAACTATTTTTCAATGTTTACCATGTCTTTGAGGTAAAACCTAAGATTTAATGAGTAAATGCTAGTAAATGTCCGAAATTAACGATGATCACAGAAGAGTTCCGAGCTTCTACCATTAGGACTTGGGTAAATCTTAGGATATACCGAGGTTGGAGCTTTTACTGTAACATATATTTTGTTGTAATATATATAATTCGATTCAATTCATTTACTGTGACATAATTACCAATACATGATTACACAAACAGCGGGCAACACAAACAATCATCAAAATATTTTCTTATTTCAGACTGAAATGAAGCTTTTCGTGGCAATATCAATCCTCACTCTCATCCGAGCTGAAGATAACCCAGGTGTAATTTTCAATGGAGTCCGGCATAACAAAGAAATATTATTCGAAAATCTACATAGAGATTTCAACTATAACCGTAATAATCTAGCTGTTGATTACAAAACTAATAATTTATATCTTGATTGGTATGCTACTACTACTACTACTGCAGAAGTAGCAGAATTCCATTTAAACACGAAAACCCATAAACTAATTACTGGCATATCGAAACCTCAATGTGTAACTGTTGATCAGGTTAACCATGATATATTTATTGGAACTGAAAAAGGCATTTACAAATACAACGTTACTACCGGTGAGGTACAACTTGCTGGTGCCAGATATGAAGATGTCTTGAGGATATATCACTACAATGGTGTATTATATTACAGAAAATATGGAATACGTACAGAAATTAGAACACTAGTTGATGGATATTCCGTAAGGTATCATGATTATGACTTAAATATAAGGAATTTCGTTATTGACAGCGAAGAAAATATGTTAATCGTAACTTATGATGGTAGTTTGTATAGATATAAGGACGCTACACAAGATTATTTTCTATACGAGGAAAGCCCTGTTGTGAAATCTCTAACTACAGATAGATTCGGAAATGTTTATTTTTCAGCTGACGACGGAATATATAAGTTGAAGGGAGATGATGCTGAAAGAGTACTAAATATTAGCAATCCTCAAGACATAGCGTTTGATAGTGATAACAATCTTATATACTATAATAACAAACAACGTAAATTATATAGACTAAAACCGATAAATATTCCCAACAATGGTTCAGATAGTCACAAGTCTCACATCCAAGAAGTTGAAGTTACAAATGATATCAAAACTGAACTAAAGGTTATGAATAACAAAATAGACAATTTGCCACAAGTTATAAACATGCTGTTAACTAACATAATGGAGAAACAATTGGCACACTCTAACTCTCCCAAGACTATCCACTTAGACAATATTATTTTGAAAAATATAACTATATCCATAGGGTTGGATGAACCTGGGGTGGCGCAAATATCATCTACATAGTTATAATATATAATAATAATAATATAAAAATTTATTTCTCAACACTTAAATTAACATTTGATACAAATTTATAGAACTTAAAATTAAAACAAATTAATTTAAGTGAGAGACTGATGCCTGAGATAGGTTTTTACAAACCTGAATTACAGGTCACCAGGTCCCACCCCACATTAATTATGAGCAAGTTATGTCAAATCAAATTCTATATAAATAGGCACAAAATTAAGAAAAATAAATATAATAAAATAATGCTATTCAATAAAGTTAAAGGCAAAAATATTCCGGTATGTAAAAGAGTTTGGGTAGTGGTGAGGGTGTGTTTTGATATATATGTGTGTGTGTGTGTTTATGTGTATGTGAGGTGTGTGTGAGATATGTAAGTATGGGAATGTAATAATAATAATAATAATAATAATTTATTTATTTCTTCAAATATGGTACACAAGATGTTATAGGTAATTGAGGTGTTCAGCATATTCTACCTGTTCTAGGTGTTGAAATATTAAACATGATATAAAATTATTATGATAAGATACAAATCACCAAATAATATTATAAACAAATCAATTAAGGAAGTACATAAAAATAAAAGTCTAATTGGTGAAAACTATATAAAAAATATTAATAATTAAAATCCCAAGGAATACCCAGTCAGCATTAAAAATAAACAAATATCAATAATCAAAAAATTATAAAAGGCACAAATTAAATAGTATATATATAGTATAGTATAGTATAGTATATATATATATAGTATATAAAAATTCGAAATTATGTGGAATAAGATATTATATTAGTCCACATAATAATAATCCAGTTATAATGTGTGTATTGACAAGTATATTACTACACTTAGTTCATGCATGTTCTTATCTCAGTGTCTAAGAGTTACAGTTATTCTCAGTATACCAATATTATATCAAAATATACATATAATGTAACCAATTGATTTATTGTATTGTTTAAAATACCATAAATTAGCATCCACCTTATATCAAATCTTTAAGACTGGTTAATGAAAATAACCAAACAGCAAATACATCTAAAACTACATTTTAGTTTTTTATCATTATGTTTTGAAAGCACTACCAGCCCACAACCTGAATTAAATAAATAAGTTAAATTTTTTTACGTTAATGCTTCCTGTGTCGACAGACAACCCGAATTTATTGAGAAAATCTAGATTAACGTTAGCGAAACCTCAAACTTGAAAAGAAATTACATTGCTTACAAAAGGTACTAGTCTCTTCGGCTAAAATTTTAATGGTTAAAATTTTTATTCCTTTGTTCTTACCTTTTTTTTTCTTTGTTTATGGTGCATACATTTGTTGTCAACTGTAATATTTTTATATTTTTTTACGGTACCCGCATATTTTTCCGTATTGGGCCGTTCACTTTAGTTTGTAAATTAGTTTAAAAGTTCAATTATGTGTTATTATTATTTTGTTTTTTGGTTTGTTTTTATGTTATTTTAATTTGAGGCGTCACCTTTGGCAGCGACTAAAAATCAGTGCTGTAGCCCTGTATTGTACCTGTACTGGGCTTACAGTTTACAACTGTAACACAACACAATTATTAATATTTTTTATATCTTGTTTGCTTTTTTTAATAGGCTATCAAGGCCAGACAATGTTTTACAATTTACAGCCACCATGATGTTCATTAACGAAAAAGTGTGTAAAACTGAAAGTGATAAGTCGCTTAAATAATGATTCATATAAGAAAAGGAAAAGCAAAACCATATAGTGCAACATTAATATTACTAGTGGCTCTGTTAGCTGTATAGACCTCGGAAGTCTCGATAAATTATATGAATCTTTTTCGTCAATTTATTCTTAAAAAGGTGACTCAAAAAAGTCTATATTACACAGGTTTGAACAGATTATTTACGATTTTATTTACCCTGAAATACATCAAGGCATACCAGAGGAGCAGTGTGGATTTGTAAAAGGGCGTTCGATATGGGGTCGCACTCGCAAGTCGATGTGATCTATACAGATTTTTAAAAGGCATTCGATCGTATGGATCACGTTATCCTGTTACGCGAGCACAAGGCATACTCAACTTTTTAATGTCCCTACAGCACGTACCTACCAATTACTACGCTAATAGTTTGTGAAGATGAATGTATGCATGTTTGTTACTCGTAAAAATACGAAACGCATTTAGATAGAAAGGTAGGTACACAGATAGTATATGCACAGATGACTAAATAGTTACTACGTAACTTCTACTACAGATCAAGAAATAATTACTACGTCTTATATAGTATATACTATGTTGAAAATATTTTTGATGGCATATAGACTCAAAATATTAATTAATTTAAAAAGTTTTAGGATTAAGAGATTATATTTTTCGGTCTGATATTATTATATAAGCTGAGGTCCATTTAAAAATTGAACTGGTCGGAAGTTGAAAAAATATTTTCCTAATATTTAAGTTATATTAGGGCAGTCGTCAAAAACGAATTAAGGAAAAACATGGTTTTACTGAAACCGACTTATAACTATAAATTGTAAACACTTTTTTTTTACAGAAAACAGTATTATATTACAAACAAAAATATTTGTTTAAAGAATACTACTGAAGATATTATACTGTGACAATAGTGAACAAGCGTAGCGATTCTCAGAAATAGTTGTATTGTATTAGTAATATATTACTATTAATATGGATTCTAGTAGGTACCTAAACTTAACGTACCTAAGTCACGCCAAGTTCTCCAAGTTGATATAATATTAGCTAATTTAGGAGTACGTAGTATTCGAACGTATTTCAATCGACTAAAGTTCATTTTGTGGTTACAAACAATAAAATAATACTGCTGCATGACTGCTGCTTTATTTATACTAGCCCGAAGCTCCACCCACATAGTTATTTTGTTTCATCATCATATTAGTCCATGGATGTCCACTGCTGAATATAGGCCTCCCCCATTGATTTCCACTTCGAACGGTTCTGGGCGGCTTGCATCCAGCGGCGCCCAGTGACTCTGACCAGCAGGGCTATTTTAAAACGTCGGAATCGATATCGGAAACGGATTCAAAAAAATCCGAGGCGAATTTCAGCAATTGCTATTTTAATTTCCGAAAACTTTTCGATGAATCGAATTGATATTTCCGTAAAGAAACATCATAAATATTCGTATTTGGAAATTAAAAAAGCAATTGCGGAATATCGCTTCGGTAGTTTTTGAATCCGTTTCCGATATCGAATCCGAGCGTTTTAAAATAACCCTGCAGGTCGTCGGTCCACCTGGTGGGAGGTCGTCCCGCTCGGCGCTTTCCAGTACGTGGTCGCCACTCGAGAACCTTTCTTCCCCATCCGTTATCGGCTCTTCGAGCGATGTGGCCTGCCCATTGCCTCTTCAGCTTACTAACTCTACGAGCTATGTCCGTCGTTTTCATTCTCCTATGAATGTCCTCATTTCGAACCCTATCACGTAGAGAAATTCCGAGCATAGCTCGTTCCATAGCTCGCTGAGTGACTCTGAGCTTATTTATGCGGCCAGCGGTGAAAGATCACGTCTTTGTCCCGTATGTCATCACTGGTAATACGCAGGATATTAATTATTATTTTGTTTAATTAATATAAATTAATATCCTGTGAGATTCTTCACACACGGCTATCTGATCCCAATCTAAGCAGAGCTTGTACTATGGAAACCAGATACATATAATAAAACTGTAGAACCGGCGTGTCTGTACATTGAATATATTTACCAAAAACTGATCGGGGGTGATTTGAGATGAGGAACTGAATACAAAAAACTAAAAAAAAAAATTTTTGTCTGTCTGTCTGTTTGAACACGCTAATCTGAGAATCCACTGAATGGATTTGCATGGAACTTCCACGAGCTGATTTGACTTTTTTTGGCGCTTCAACTAGGCTTTGTTTCATTAAAAACGGATGACGGGAAGAAAAGATATCCCAATTTAATAATTTTGCAGGCCGTCTCACGGCTACACACAGATGTAAGTACTAAAATATACTAGATGGCGTTGTCATTTTCCTAAATCGCACTATGGTTTCGTTCTCACGATTTTATGACACGTTCAATGATTTTTGAATAAGATTTTCTCCGTGTAAGGGAGGAAGGCACAAGCAGCTTCTATCAAAAAAAAATTAAGATGATTTCGGATGAGGAATATAAATTCATCAGAGACTCCCTCCCATTTAGTCCACTGAAAAAAGCCAGTTTAGTTACATAGCAAAAGCTAAAAAAATATCACAGCCGTATTGATAGATTTTTTAAAAAGGCCCACCTAGACAACGAACCAGCGAAATAAAAAAAAATCTTATTAAAAATACTTTTCCTCCATGCAACATGCTGAGGGACGACTTCCCACTGTTCCCGTTACAAAAGGTGCCGTAATAAACCGACTCAAAAAAAAATAGGAGGTTCTTTGATCGACGCGTATGTTTCTTTTTTCCATGCATGTATGTAGGCGTCTCTTTTCACTTTCCAAAATATATCCTTGCCTATGTGCGATTGGCTTGATCTCCTCGGCATGAATTTAACAGCCAAAATAAACTTGGACTGTTATATTGAGTCGAAGGCATAAACAGCTGTTAGATAGCTGGGAACCTGTCTAAAATTAAGCGGTACTTCATGCCTGAACAGTTGCTACAACTTTATAAAGCTATACTAGCTAACTTCATATACTTTATAAAGTTCGGTCATACATGGAGTACTGCTGCCATCTCTGGGATGGATCCGCTGAGCACCAACTAGACGCCCTTGACTCAGTAGACCGTCGAGCAAGGATACTCATTGGAGATGAATCTTTATTAAGGCGAAACTCACGAGCCTCGACCATCGAACGGTTGCTTGCCTATCGATTTTCTACAGGATATAATTGTTTTGAAGAGTGTGCGCAGGAATTATTCCACCATCCCCATTTTTATACCGAACCACTAGACGCTGGGAACATTTTCAGACGTATGTTGTTGACATACCGAAAGTACGGACACAGTAATTTGTATATCCTCATGTATAATGCGGACAGCAAGGGAGTGGGACTTGCGTCCGACGTCTAGGGACTTTCAAGGCCAGAGTGAATTTATTTATTTATTTTATTTATTTACTCTTAGGAAGATTTACAGCTTCATTTCTACCGTAAAATAAACATATAGATGATCCTATGCCATTTACAAATCTCCACCTGTATATACAAATCTCCACCTGTATAGGTTTCTTCTGAGTAAGTGTGCTTTATCTTAGGCTTCGTCATCGTCCTTTATGGATTGGTCAGTGGCAAAACGCAACGTCATTTTATTAAAAATAATATTCACCGATTCCTCAGAAATGGCTTAGGCGCTTCGCTCGCGTAGACTGTAAGATATTTACATTCGTGTAATCAACGCTAAAATGTTCGTAGAGAAAATTTTTATCATGATCAGACCATACATTGTAAAAATATATAATTCCTCGATAAACAAAATACAAAACAAACAGAACACAAATAAAAAGAAGTGAACAGACGTTTACAAAGAGAAGAGCTGATCTACTATCAGTTGGTAGTGGATCAGCTATTGAATCGCTACCAGATGCCTGTAGTAAGCCTAAAGCGTTGCCGGCGCTGTATGGTGATGCTAATATACTGGCAAGGTATTCGCCAGTCCTCTGGCCACGCGAAGCATTAGGTAATCAGATACCTCGAAAAATCGCGTTAAATACGATGATCTTCTGACCTCCTGAGCAAAATATGTAGCCTCCATCAATTCAGGTGATTGATTACATTTGCGCTGCTTTAGATTTTAAGCACAGTCAGCTTCACTGCGGCTATTTTGACAGTCTCTTAACGGTGTAACGGTGCGTGAGTATCGACACAAGTTACATCCCATATTAAAGGCTGTCCTTTCCTCTAGGACATTAATGTTATTCCATCAGGCTTATTACCGTCGGCGTCGTCCCGCATCAAGCCACTCGATTCACGAATAGCTGACATGTGGGCACTGGCAAGAGCCCTATGAATGATGTCAGTAAGATCGGTCGGAGTGGCGTGCCTGCGCTTCTTACGCACAATAGCATATGGTGGCCAAGCTGATCAACAAAAGTACCATACTAGCGGTATATAAGTAAATAGGTGTACCTAGATGCAGATAAGATAAATTTTTTCTTTAAGTGGCAAATATGCAATCTGCCAGTCTAATAGTAGCCTATAGATGCTTGCACCACCCTGCGTATCAATCGCGCGTTGCCGACCCTCACTTCACTTTTTTTTTTGCGATGAAGTCGGTATACTAGCACACGGTCCGCCTGATGGGAAGCGGTTTCCGTAGCCATATGGACGCTTGCATCACGCGTTACAAACCTTTCCTCTCCCCAACGAGCTTTGGTAACCTCACTGACGCGCACGATCAAAACATTAAGTTATTTAGCTGCAGTATTCTGTAAGGAGGAGGTACTTTCCCATGCAGTACCTACCTCTCTTACTTCCATTCACTCGCTCTTCATTTGCTGTAGCTCCATAATTCCAGAACACTTCCCTCGACATCATAAAAAGCTACGGAATCCTTGGCGTTGATATCTCTAACGACGTTCTGTTCCGTAGTCATCTAGAAGACAAAGTCAAACTGGTATTCAAAAAACACGGAGTGCTTAATAGAGCGAAGCTTACTTCTCATCGGGGCAAAGACTGCAACATTATAAGCCGCAAGTCCGACCCCATATGGAGTGCTGCTGTCATCTGTGGGCGGGAGCACCTTGATACTAGCTTGGGCCTCTAGACTCAGTTCAGCGACGTGCCATTAGAATTCTCGACTATCCCGAGCTCACAAGTGGTTTAGAGCCCTTAGCCTGAGGAGAAACTTTGTTTCCTTATGGAGCTCTGGCAACACTTCTCACCTCAGGAATACAAAGTAATCTTATTTGGCTGCAATCTTCTGTAAGGTACAGGTACTCGGTCACTTGGACTGCTCCAAATTTTGAACGAGAGAACCCGATATGCCTTACCTCTCTTGAAAAAAAAAGCTTGCAGCCGAATACCGGGTACCTACCCGATTCTCTTACAAGGAAAATTTTGGGGAATCCTATAGCCTAGCCTATATAAATCCACTTTTCCGGGATAAAAAAAAGCGGGATAAAAAATACTCGGGAAAAATGTAGCACCTATTAGTGAACGAATACCATAACACGGTACCCCCGTGTTATGGTACTTTACTTTGTACTCATCTGGCTGGCTACCACCCTCAAGTTGAAACTCTGCCGCCAAGCACCTGTCGGTGTGTTCCGACAGCTGCATTTGAGAGCCAGTTCCTTCTAGGCTTTGTGTGCTTACCACCTTCGGCCACATCATCACTTAGCATGGTGAGATTGTGGTCTTAGTTAAAAAAAAAGTGATGTCTTGCCACGTCCTCATCCCCTAAATACCCTCATACGGTCGGTACCGTCCACCGAAGTCCACAACAATATACGAGTATTTTGACAACAACAACAACAATCTTCACGAACAATATATCGTTGATAACACGAATATAAAGATCTTATAGACTACGCGAGCGAAGCCGCGGGCAAAAAGCTAGTATTACATAATACATTTATAGCCTACTAGGAGACCTCCAACTAGCTTAACGACTATCACAATTAAGTGATAACCGGGACCAATAACTTTACGTGTACCGAAGTACTGAAAAAAATCGAGTAGAAATATCACTAGGTCACCCATCTGGATACCGTCCACATCGATTATTGCTTATCTTGTTACGAATTCACAAACATAATGTATTGACCACGGAACAATAAAAACATTTATTGTTACGTGGTATTGACAATTAAAAAAAAAACCCCAAAGTTAGCATACTATTACTTTACGCATTCGTAAAGATTAATTTTGATTCAACTGACTGTTCATGCTCGGTTTCAATAAACAAAAACGAATCGTTTTGCTTACCAATGGTAGGTTTTTTATTGCCAAACTGGGCTCATAGATCATTTCGTAAGCTGATTTTACCTGTGATAGCTACTTCCATATGGGAGGGAAGCTTTGAGGTCTTTGCTTCATTATTAGTAAAGATATGAGAGTCTAAATTTTAACCGATAACGATCCGTAAATTATTGAAATCGGCCATACATCAGTTACAAATGTCTAGATAAGTTAGTTAGTTACATACTAGACACAAAAACTAGTAGGTATGAAGACAGACGTGGTAAAAGTGGTTTGACCTTCACTCCCAGGGAGTAAATTGAATAATCGACTTTGTCTTTGATGTCATACCCTCCATAATGGGTGAATAGATTTAGATAATCTTGATATGAAGAACAATTTTGAATAGTTCTCACCTAAAAGCTTGAAAGTATTTGAAACAATTTATTACTATGGCGTCAAACGCAAACAGCAGTGTGAAAAAAATGACTTGCTAACAAAAACTGGATAAGCGCGAGTCGGGATTTTCTCTTTTAGGGTTCCGTACATAATGATCTTTTTTACAACAAATAGTTCTAGGTATGCTACATACTTCAGTATTAAAGTTTGTTGTTTGAATACATGGTAAATATTAAAAAGAAATCCTAACCAGTTTGATTAAGAAATAGACCCCGGAACGAAAATGGTCAAAAAGTCTTTATTTTTGAAGATAAAAAATATTTATACGAGGTCTAGTCAAATCTTCAGGCTCAGGGTTCGGTGCTAACTAAAATACTTCATAAATAGTGCTTTTAAGTTGTGCCATCATGAGAAAAAAGGGCGCCTCTGACAATTTTCACAACATTATGATAAAAACACCATTGTACTTATAACTGTTTTCAGGATTAGAAGATATCGGTGACAGTTCACTTAGGACAATTATAGTCATGCGCCTTAACGATATCCAATCGATTTTTTTGTTGTATCGAGAAAGTTAATAAAGAAAGTCTAATAGATTTTCATTTTAGTGCTTTTATTTTCCAAATTATATGTCCTTTTCACTGTCTTACTGCTTAATACCGCCTCGTGTGTAATTACCAACTTTGCACATATGTATCACACTGTACTATTATCGTTGTTCTTAATTTCAGATAATTATTACAGGATATATGAGAAATTATGTTAGTTAATTGATATTTAGTAATGTAAGAATATACTCTCTCTCTTTGATATCGTACCGATATATCGAAATTTTTTGGTAATTAAAAATATTTCGATATTGATAAACCAATTCAAAAATAATCGATATAACATTATATCGATACTTTTTTGAATTTCCCTGTCGATCAAGCATTGTCAATCACTATAGGTCAATGTTCCGTTTCATACAGCAAGTATTTTAAGTATATCCTATTTCTTAATTTTTAAAATTATCAAGCTATAGTATTAATGTGCTGAAATTATTTCTTAGTTATGTATAGCGATATATATTGTATTTTTGCAATGATATAAAATGGAAATTAAAATATTTTTTTGTAAAATATTATATTAGTTACTCGCAAGTAGTATGAGTGAACCGGAAAATGTGAACTGTCACCGATATCTTCTAATCCTGAAAACAGTTATAGAAAGAAAAGAAGCAACGAGGACTTTTTGGCGGGAACTTGCAGAGTGACATAGCGTTTTCATTTTTATTTTCATAAATTCGTATATTTTGAGTTTTATTGCATATTATCGGTGGTATTTTATCCAATAAAGATCAATCCATGTGCACAGTGAAGTGAAATGAAATGAATCATGTGTATCGTGCCTTTTCAAGTTGTCTCAAGTGAAAAGTTTTAGTACAACCACCTTTGTACTAAAACATGACTTTTATGGACGTTGACTGACTGAAGACTATGTGAACGTGATTTATTGTGACTAGAACTTATAATATAACTGGAAAATGGCAAAATACACAAGCTGTGTGAAGCCAACAAATTAAAAAAAAAAAAAAAGAAGCAACGATTTTGCCGTGAATTCGTAAGGATTTAAGAGACGCAATTGGAAATAAAAAATAAGTGTTTTGATATTGAAAAGACGCATTTGATACAAATGAGTTGAAAAGACGAATTTCGTCGTTAATTCGGTGATAAAATCGGTAATATTTGCATAGTTTGCGTAAATTAAAAGACGTAAATGCCAAAAGTGTTATTTATAACTTATTTTCATCATTATGATCAGTTTTATTATTTGACAAATATGAAATTGACAAGATTCATTTGGCTACCATTCAAATTCAAATTCAAATGCAAAATCTAAATGATTTTCAATAAGACCTTCACTGGCACTTATGAAAAGTCTGACTCTAATACCGGTTCGCAAGATTGCATTTGCTGAGAAGAGCCGGAAATAAACTCAGCCGGCTGTAATTAAAATAGCAATTGCTGAAATTCACCTCGGAAGTTTTTGAATCCGTTTCCGATATCGGTTCCGACGTTTTAAAATAGCCCTGCTGGACAAGAAACTTAAGATCCCCGAATTTTGGAGCATAGAAACCAGACGTGTTTTTTTTAAATTAATCAGTAAAGTAAAAAATAATATAAATAAACTTTTTACTTTTCTAAATGTCATACCCTATTTGTAATTTTGTCTTCAACCTATAAAGGTTGAATGCATTATATAATGCAGATATAAACAGGCCACCGATAGGACAAGCGTATCAGCCGCTTACGTACACTCAGATTTTTTGCTTTTAAAAACATTATTATATCATTAATGCCAAAAGTTTATCTTGACACTGTCATTCCCGAAGCTATCGCACTTATCTTAGTAGCCATATTTATTAGATGCAGTTAATTAAGTGATCCGTCAGTTGTTAACAAACTACGGTGGAACATGGTAAGTTTTTTGCCATTTTTGGCCATGTCTCAATGACCAATGCCATTTTTGACCATGTCACCAATGTTTACCATGTCTTTGAGGTAAAACCTAAGATTTAATAAGTAAGTGCTAGTAAACGTCCGAAATTAACGATGATCACAGAAGAGTTCCGAGCTTCTACCATTAGGACTTGGTTAATCTCAGGTTTTACAGGTAAATCTTAGGATATACCGAGGTTGGAGCTTTTACTGTAACATATATTTTGTTGTAATATATATAATTCGATTCAAATTCAATTCAATTCATTTACTGTGACATAATTACCAATACATGATTACACAAACAGTGGGGGACAGCTAGTGAAAATATATGGGTATACAGATCATCATAATATTTTGTTATTTCAGACTAAAATGAAGCTTATCGTGGCAATATCAATCCTCACTCTCATCCGAGCTGAAGATAACCAGAGTGCTTACATTATCAATGGAGTCCAGCACAACAAAGAAATATTATTCGAAAATCTACACAGGCATTTCAACTATAACCGTAATAATCTAGCTGTTGATTACAAAACTAATATTTTATATCTTGATTGGTATGCTACTGCAGAAGTAGCAGTATTCAATTTAAACACGAAAAACCACACACTAATTACTGGTATATCGAAACCTCAATGTATAACTGTTGATCAGGTTAACCATGATATATTTATTGGAACTGAAAGAGGCATTTACAAATATAACGTTACTACCGGTGACAAAGAAATTGTTGGTGCCAGAGGTGAAGATGTCTTCAGGATATATCACTACAATGGTGTATTATATTACAGAAAATATGGAATACGTACAGAAATTAGAACACTAGTTGATGGATATTCCGTAAGGTATCATGATTATGACTTAAATATAAGGAATTTCGTTATTGACAGCGAAGAAAATATGTTAATCGTAACTTATGATGGTAGTTTGTATAGATATAAGGACGCTACACAAGATTATTTTCTATACGAGGAAAGCCCTGTTGTGAAATCTCTAACTACAGATAGATTCGGAAATGTTTATTTTTCAGCGGACGACGGAATATATAAGGTGAAGGGAGATGATGCTGAAAGAGTACTAAATATTAGCAATCCTCAAGACATAGCGTTTGATAGTGATAACAATCTTATATACTATAATAACAAACTACGTAAATTATACAGACTAAAACCGATAAATACTCCCAACAATGGTTCAGATAGTCACAAGTCTCACATCCAAGAAGTTGAAGTTACAAATAATAATGATATCAAAACTGAACTAAAGGTTATGAATAAGAAAATAGACAATTTGCCACAAGTTATAAACATGCTGTTAACTAACTTAATGGAGAAACAATTGGCACACTCTAACTCTCCCAGGACTATCCACTTAGACAATATTGTCTTGAAAAATATAAACATATCCATAGGGTCGGATGAACCCGGGACGGCGCAAATATCATCTACATAGTTACAATTTGTGTATTGACAAGTGTTTTACTACACAAAGTTCATGCATATTCTTAACTCATTGTTTTTGATTTTTTGTATTTTTTTCAATACCATCCACCGTATATCAAATCTATGATCTATAACAGACTACAAAGATTTTCATATAGGCATCGTGGGTTGACAGACTAGTTAAATGAATTTTTTTTTTTTTTTTACTGTTTATAGGCCTGTGTTTGGCCTCAATCTCACCATGGTAAGTGATGATGCGGCCGAAGGTGGTAAGCACACAAAGCCTAGAAGGAACTGGCTCTCAAGTGCAGCTATCGGAACACACCAAAAGGTGATTGGCGACAGATTTTCAACTTGAGGGTGGTAAGCCAGCCAGGCGGGTACTACAAAGTACCCTACCACCGTGCTGTGGTTTCCTCACGATGTTCTCCTTCACCGAAAGCTCAAGCTCATTGTAGGATTCGAACCCGGGACCTTCATCTCGGTATCCGACGTCACTACCACTGAGCTATCATCGCCTTTAAAAAACTTGAACTTGAAAATAACCAACAGCTAATATATCTAAAACTACATTTAAGTTTTTTTTAATATCATTATGTTTTTAAAGCACTACACCAGCCCACAACCATTTTACTTTAATCCTTAGACCTTAGACCGACAACCTGAATTTATTGAGAAAATCTAAATTAACACGAGCGAAACCGCTCGAAGGGCATTCGACATCTACTTTATCTGTCTTTATTGATGACGTGCGAAGCAGTATGGAGTCGCACTCGCAAGTCGATGTGATCTATACAGATTTTTAAAAGGCATTCGATCTTGTGGATCACGTTATCCCGTAACGCGAGCACAAGATATACTCAACTTCTTAATGTCCCTACAGCACGTACACACGGCTACAGATCAAGCTATATTTTCTATTCCTATACAATGCGAGATCAGCTTATACTGGAAAAGTATAGCTTGATCTGTAGCATAGGGTATATTATTTTTATATGGCGCCTAAGAATAAAAAAATAGGGGGGGTATTAAAAATAAAAGTTTCGTTATTATAACAATATGGGTATCAAATGAAAGCTTGTAAATATACCATTCCATATATGTATATATTGTAATACTTTTATGCTACCATTTTGACGTAAACTGCAAAAAACCACATGTAATGCAAGGACAGTAGGTACCTACTGAGCCGTTATCATACGTAAATCACAGAGTTGCGATTATTGTTAGCGTACTTTACCGTACCGCTCATTTACTTACTAATACATACAACTCTTTCTGTATAAAACTAAAAATTCTGAAATAAATTAAATTATTAAAAGAAACAAAAAACCCGACTGCGTAAAACATAAATTAACTGAAAAGAGAAAAACAAGCTCTTAAATCTATAGAATTTTGAATATAACTTGAATTTTATAAGGTATTGCAGTCGGGGATAAACAAATATTACAAAAAAATACATACTTAGGTTATTGGTTGTTGTGCGATTAGAATGTAAATATTATGTAATGAATCTAAGCTTGTTTTGAAAAGAGTTATTGCTGAGTTTAGTGCCGGCTCTTCTCAGCAAATGCAACCTTCCGAACCGGTATTAGAGTATTAGAATCAGACTATAAGTGCCTGCGAAGGTCTATTTGAATAAATGATTTTGAATTTGAATCCCGTTTTTTGAAAAGCCTTAGTGGATGCCTACAAAAGGAAGCTGTGTGCAACATTTCCAGTTTCATCCCTACAATATGAGATGGGGTTACTACCCTTCCCCTCCCTGACGAGCTCTTAATCAAATTCATATTGTAAGGCGTATGAAGAGAGGTTGAGAGTAGTTCGCTGTGCTGGCGTTTGTACACCGCTGGTCCCTGGTAAATTCCATCACAAAATATTCGTAATAAATATACCGTAAAACGTGAAGCCAATACAAAAAATCTTCATTGTATAACCTCACATAACGTCCTTGATATCAATTGAATTTGGGTTAAAAAACATAATAAAAACGCGTAAAAAAAGTTATGGTGTCATGCGAATTAGACCGCGGAACAAAGTTTTTTTGCGGCATAAATGACAACAAGGCAAGTCTGATCCTATGGTAAACTGGCACTGCCGCCGCCTGATGTGCTTAGCTATATATTATGCTAGTGAAGATTTATGAAAAAAACAGTTTTGAAGGTCTTCAGGTTGTAAGTATATAAATAATAATAAATAAATATCCTGGGACATTCCTCACACACGGTTATCTGATCCCAAACTAAGCAGAGCTTGTTACAAGCTTGTTACTATGGAAACCAGATAACTGATATAATACATATACTACTTTTTTGTTTGTAAATACATACTTAATATACATAATTACACCCAGACTCAGGACATACAGACATGTTCATGCACGCAAATGCATGTCCTGTGTGGGAATCGAACCCACAAAGAGTAAAGAGCGGAGAGGAGCGAGTAATCTAGTTTGCTGCATTTCAATACCATATAATAATAAAATGATGGCTTTCTTTCCTTCACCGAAAAGTGAGTAGTGAACCCGGGCATCGAACCTGCTCCCATAAGACCTACTCCAGCAAGTAGCAAATATAAAACTCTATAATTTATGATCAACCAAACTCTGAAAATCCAATTACGAATCAGCCAATAACAATAAAAATGAAAACTTTTTTAATTGGGCGCCGAAACACAGGAGAATAATTCAAAAAAAGTTTCGAATTTCGAACTCTGCGCGATTAATCTCAGCGAACAAGTGACACGGTTGACAATAAAAAAAAAACAAAATATAGACAAACGCAGCGGGCGCCAATACACGTGATTGGTTGGCATTCTCTTTTGTGCATCGCACAATTTTGTTTGCTGTTCCAAAATCTAAATTCGTATTAAATTGAACCCTAACATAATGAAATAACAGATATAACGTAGTTTGTTAATTGTAAAGTTGGCGTGGTAAATGAAAAATGAATGAAAAATAACCGAATTTTACGCGAGCGTTTTTACGAATGCGGCGAAAAATTCGCGTTCACACTGTCCACTACGTTTGAGATAAGAAATTAGATTCTACTTTTCAGCAAAATTTCCAAACTAAAGAGAAAAAAACAGGTCTTGTAGTTCTAATTATATGTTAAGACGACATTCTTAGTAGGCATAGCCTTTACCTATTTCTTCTTTGGAGATAATGTGCAAGAGAGACGAAAATGGAGATAGAAAAGATAAAGGAAATTATCTTTACGTATCTATTTTGCACATATTTGTTGTAAATATTTTAATCAAGTACGTGCTTACAAATATGTTTTTCATTTCTAAGACTAATATAAGACTAAATAAAAAATAACAATTAGGTAACTATACCCAAGTAACTACCTATTCCTAAGCATTGATAACATAATAATTTTATAAGAAACGTTACACACAAAACGAAACGAATGACGTCTGTTTACAATAATAGTTTCTAATTATATTATACATTGACATCATATTAACTTGAATGGATTACTGTGTTACGGAACCGTGGTTTCTTTAAGGGTCTCACAGACAGGCGCGGCCTGCGGCGGCGTCAACACCAGGCGTCTCATGCACGCACTCATTTGAAAAAGGTTATTAAATCTCTAGTAGAGATTTAATAACACTCAATACAATAAGGTCGAAAGCTCCTAGTCAGAAATAATTTGCGATATCTGAGAGCTGTTGGACCTAGCAACGTCAGTGCACAACGCGTAGCCAATACCATCATTGACCAATTTAGTACCTACATGTTAAAATAGTTCTTATATAACATTAATTTGCTCTTATAGTCAGTGACTATAGCTTGTGCCTATATTGGAATTATTACAAACTATGCTTTTTTAAGAGAGCACAGTTTTTTTTTGCTCAAAGAGCAGCTCAGTGAACTACCTTGACCTTACAGAATACCGCAGGCAATTGAAACAATATTATGTTCCTGCGTGTGAGTAAGGTTACCAGAGCTCATAGGGGAGAGACGAAGGTTCGGTAACGCGTGAATTATGAAATAAAGAAAAGCTAACATAATCGCTGCCGCCAGGCCGCGATTGTCTGCGAGTGGCTTTAACTTATAAACCATAGATTGACAAATAGGCAGATAATTCAGCTGATGGTAAAGTACCGCTTAGGGACACTTGCTATTATGCTCATTATAAATAATGAGCATAATAGCAGTTCCAAATTTGGAGCAGCTCGACTGAGGAAGTACTTTCACCTTGCAGAAATTGTGTTCCTGCTGTGAGTATGGATGCCAGAGCTCCATGAGGAGGTGCTGTGCTACCAGTGTACCCGGGATCAGCTCAGTAGTACACAATATTGTCCCTTCTTTCCATTATAAGACATAAATCATCTGTTGTATCTACAAGACTGTCGCACGCATGTATCACTACGATCGGAGGTCTCCAAACTACGGCCCGCAGGCCAACTCCGGCCCGCGACCACGACCAATCAGGCCCGCAAGACTATTTTGATTATACCAATCGAAATAAAATCTGTTAATGCACAAGATAGTTAACAGTTTACCTAAGGAGCTGCAAACAAAATATACATAAAATGTTGAAATGATTAAGCCCATCAAAAAGTATATGCTGGGAATGGAAAGGGATGAAACATGTGTATCTGTAGCATAAGTCCCGCAAATTAAACTATAGTATAATCGTCAATATGTATAATGAACTCTCATCAGGTTCATAAACCTTTCAGGTTTTCGTCAGGTAATGTATTACGTAATTTTGGTTAATAAATAAATAATAATAATAAATTATAAATGGAGTGGAGTCCACCCTCTTACCCTGCGCCAAAGATTTCCTACTTCCCGGTAAGTCCTGAAATGAAAAACTACATAACGCGGAACATTCTTCAAACACTTACATCTTATCGCAACCTAAGCAGAGCTTGTACTATGGAAACCAGATAACTGATATACTTTATATACCTACAACTTCTTTTTTGTAAATACTTACTTATAATACATAATTACATTAAAACTCATGACATACACACATGTTCATGCACACTAATATATGTCCTGGAAATCAAACCCACCAACCAACCACGCAACAGACCCGTCGATGTATGTTGGTATGATAGCTAGAGGTTTGCCCTTTGGACGTAGTGGGAGCCTCAGTGTGGCCCTTAGGCAAAAACGTTTGAAGACCCCTGACTTAGATAAAGTAGATAAAGATCAATCAGGGTTGAGTCATGGAGCAAAGACCCCATTTAAACTCGCACAACATGAAATATCTCTGACATTAATATTTCATTGTAGTTCTCGTGAAAAATATTCATTTGCAAGCAAAACTCATTAAAAAGATAAGTGCTGGTCGTAAACATGACTAAATAGTGGAAATAAAGATTGTGGTACAATTATTTTTTAAAACAAAAAACACTTGACTTGATGTTTTAATATTTGCTGTTTGATACAAAAATGCCTATTTGATTATTTTAGTTCGGTTGTTTTCCCAAGGGAGAACAGCATGGGGTTCTTTAAAAAGGGTGTGATACCCCTGGTATCCATACGTTACGGTAACTGCTTTCCATCAGGCGGGCCGTAAACTTGTTTGCTAGTTTAAAAGTTTCGTTTTGTAGTATTGATTAACCGGTTAATTCCGCTCGGTTCGACACGACCAAATTAGGCATATCAAAATGAATTTTCAGACAATATTTTCTGATTCACTCATAAATCGTTTTTCTAGCTATGTTAATGACACCGCTCATTAAAACCATTTATTCAAAGTAATCCATTTAACGAAACTTTGTTGCATAAACCGGCAATTACATTTCTCGTAAAAGATCAACAATACCGAAAAGTTTGAGTTCCCTTTAAAAGCTGTTGCAAACTCAACATAATCGTAATTAATAAAACCTTATCACAATAGAAATAAAGACTACTTTAATACGTCTACGCTACGCGAACCGACCACGAGCCGAGCCGCACTTCGCTCGCGATGTCAAGTGTGTATATCGGCGGACAATCGCCGTTTGTATTAAAAACACAGTTATTCATATTAACCGTATCTATTTATGAAACGGGTACTGTAAATAATTAAATTAGAACACGCACACACATAAAATATTTCAACAATATCGCAAATATAACAATTTAATATTAAAAAGCTTGTACGTAATTCAAGGTTGTTACTCCTTCACGTCTGAGCACAGAATGAATTTTCAAGCTCGGCTCACTATTGCTTTTATACGCAATGGAATCTACCCTCAACGATCAACACTTTTATTTTGAATAAAATAAACGACTTCCGGTTGATTTAAAATCATAGAGTGAGCTGTCAATTAAAATACTGAATAGTTTGTAAAAATTAAATAATGGTTATAAAATATGAAAAGGTAAATAAATATAGCCTGAAATAATTCAAGAAATCACAATCATTTGAACAATAAAATTATAATAAACATATTCTTGCCTATTTGATTTTTTTAGAATAGCATTAAATAAGTCAGTTTTAAATATTACTTTACCGAAACGATGATCGGAATTGTTTAGCGCCGATTACATACCTGTGTTCGTAAAAAAACCATTGAGCTATGATTACTACGGATAGAGAAGACGCCACACATCACAACTATGTTCCGTTCTAGTGAGACACTTGTTGTTGTAGAACGATGAACGAAACGAGTAAGTGCCGTGAAAGAGTAACAAACATCCATACATACATATAATGTCAGTCAATCAGTCAAATGTCAATGGATGTAACGATAAATTTATAATTTTAACATACAATGCAAAAAAAAGTACTTCAAAAATAACACTCTAAAATACAATAAAAGTTTTAAAAAAATGGTGTTTGCGAGCAAAATTACTCATAAAAGCGTTTTGATGGCGCTACGTGTTTCTAATGTCTGCTTAGACGAGTAATTATTATTTCAGCGCTAAAATGAACTTAAGTTGACGATAAAAAATGGGACATAACCTTTGCTTATGATAGTTTCTCTGTAGTAATAATAGCTCAATGATAAAACTGACAATCGGCGCGAGTCGAACGCTCGTTCGAGGCTCCCATCTACTTTACACGAATTCGTGCTTCGCTTGTGCTTGGCTCGTGATCGGTTCGCGTAGCGTTGACCCACTCTAACTCTATCTGTACTTAACTGAAACTATCACAGTAAAACAAAGAGCAGTACAACAAACTGAGAATACAGTCGCGTATCTACAGCAGTGTAAATCATGTTATATCTTGTATCAAATGGTGGATCTCAGGGGACTTGTCTGGCGTACAGTGGACACTTTATTGTGTACAGATAAGTAAAAACTAGTCAAGTATCAGTCGGTCCTCGCTTGTTAAGGTTCCGTAATAACTACATTACAAATATTACAATGTGGAGAATAAGAGAGAGGGGATGTGTTTTAAGAATATTCTTTATGGTTCATAAACGACGGAGCGCCCAAAAATAATTTCACTGAATTTCTAATTCAACGGGCCAGTAAGCGTAGTTGGCCGCAGGTCGTGGGTTCGATTCCCACCCAGGACATGCATTATTATTACATTATGTGTTAAACTAGATATGATTACATGGTCATGTAAAACTATTTTTTTTAAATTATCATTTTTAGAAAAAAAGCTTTACGAAAAATGTAAAAGCTTGGATACTTGCGAAAAGTTTGTGATTCATATGCGATGAGCGATAATAGATCATTGTTAGTGACGTCGGATCCCGAGGCGAGGGCCCGGGTTCGAATCCTACAATGAGCTTGAGCGTACTTTGTAGGCCAAGCCACATATTTTGACTACGGTGTGTAGAGTTTGTGAAGTAAGGGCTTGTAGAGTAAGGGCATGTAGAGTTATAAGCTTGGCTCTACATATGATCTGATATTTTGACAGTGCGAGCCATATGTCTTGGCAACATTTTACACAAAAATGTTTTTGTGGGATAACATTGTTTATTTCATGAGCATATAGTTTTGACGTCTCGCATGACAAAGAAGGACGTGACTAATAAGTTTTTTTATAATAGTTTTTTTAAAGCTGGTGATTGTCCCAGGAGTCCATTGTAATTAGTATTGAGCCACGTAAGGCATTATCACTTTACACCAGGATGTGAGGTGACATTGTGTGACCTGGCGTCTCATTGTTTGAACAGTGACACACTGTGGTGCGCATTTATTGTAAATCAAAATATAAATAAAATAAGAAGGTATATTACATGGGAAAGGAGAGAACAAATCTGTTACAATTAACTATACTAAAATAATAATAAACACTACTCTAAACTAAACCTAATCTTTAAAAAATAATGATTCTAAATCCGTGCCACGTGGGTTACGTTCCCAGAATACTGGCAGCATTGCCACGTTGTATGGTAATTCTAAGCTGTTGACCGAAGTATAAGCCAGCATCCTGGGAACGTGTCGCCTCAACTAGGCGCGCTGCTATTTCTTCATATAATTTTTTGGCACTCGGTCCCCACGGCCCCAAAGTTTCGACCCCAAAAGGCGCAAATATGTATCCACTAACGCCTCTGAATTATAAATTGTTTGTCAGTCTTCTATAGGATATATTTTGGAGAGTGTGCTACAGTATTCTTCAATCTAATTCCTCCATCCCCGTTTCTCCATCGAAACACAAGACGCCGGGAGAATTTACACCCATACGTTGTCGACATCTCGCGTACCCGGACACAACGTTTCGCTTCATCGTTTCTTATACGAACAGCAAAGGAGTGGAACTCTCTTCCGGGATCTGTGTTTCCCGACACCTATAACCTAGATTTATTCAAGGCCAGAGTGAATAGGCTTTTTCTGGGTAAGCGTGCTACATCCTCGTCCTCGTCATAACTCCTCATGGGGTCAGTCGAAGGTCAAACGCAAGCTCATTAAAACATAAAAAATACCTTATAAAATTCAAGTTATATTCAAAATTCTTTAGATTTAAGAGCTTGTTTTTCTCTTTTCAGTTAATTTATGTTTTACGCAGTCGGGTTTTTTGTTTCTTTTAATAATTTAATTTATTTCAGACATTTTAGTTTTATACAGAAAGAGTTGAATGTATGAATGAAAGTAAGTAAATGAGCGGTACGGTAAAGGAACGCGAACAACCATCGCAACTCTGTGATTTACGTATGGTAACGGCTCAGTACCTACTGTCCTTGCATTAAACGTGGTTTTTTGCAGTTTACGTCAAAATGGTAGCATAAAAGTATTACAATATATACATATATGGAATGGTCAATTTACAAGCTTTCATTTGATACCCATATTGTTATAATAACGAAACTTTTATTTTTAATACCCCCCCCCTATTTTTTTATTCATTGGCGCCATATAAAAATAATATACCCTATGACACTCCCCCAGTCAAGACGAATCTAACGACACCTCATATGCTTATATCCATCAAGCCGTTTAGGCTGCAGAGCGGCACAAAGAAATAGACATACATACATACATACATACATACACTCGAAAAACATAACCCTCCTTCCGGGTCAGTCGGGTAAATAAAAAGAAAAAAATTGAATTTGCGCTGTTTAACTGGCAGTTATGACTCTTTTCTACGAACGTTTTATTTAGCTCTTTGCATCACATAATCCTGGCATGTTTCTCTTTTACAAAAACATATTTGCATAATACATAGTCTTCATCGAAATTGTGTGTCGGGTTTTTTGCGCGCACAGTAGGCATAGTGCTCGTTTTATCGTGTAAGCGTTAATTCTCATTTGTATGGCGTTAGACCAGGCGCAGTCAATTAGCGCTGATTACTATCAAAATATGATTTTGATTTACTTCGACGTGTCCACATTTTGATAAGTGATATTGTGAAAATCGCATCAAAATTAATTTAATAGCATCAAGATAAAATCCAACTAACGGACAGACATACATAATACCCAGAGAAGCGCAATGTCGTATATTTTTAACCGACTTCAAAAAAAGAGGAGGTTCTTAATTTTTTTACATTTGGTACATTTCCCATTTGGTCCCATTGTCATCAGCAGGGCTATTTTAAAACGCTCGGATTCGATATCGGAAACGGATTCAAAAACTAGCGAGGCGATTTTCCGCAATTGCTATTTTAATTTCCGAATTCGAATATTTTGGATGTTTCTTTACGGAAATATCAATTCGATTCCTCGAAAAGTTTTCGGAAATTAAAATAGCAATTGCTTAAATTCGCCTTGGAAATTTTTGAATCCGTTTCCGATATCGAATCCGACGTTTTAAAATAGCCCTGCTGATCAGGATTTGATTACTTCTTAGTGTACATTGAAGTCGGTTCAAGTTTTTTGTAAAACAGTTCAATTCCGCCAATTCCCCACCATAACAAGGCGCCCTGATTGGCTAAATCAAGGTAACACAAAATATTTAGAAGCAGTGATACTGTTATTAATTAGTGTAACAGCACTTACTAGTTGTGGAAATGGGTTGCTCGACATTACTACTCTAAAGAGATAATTCCTCGTATGAACAAAATAAAATTCTAAACAGATGAGTCAGAAGGAAAACATTTGAGTCGATAATTAACTTTTCGTAGGTATCTCTAAAAATCTCATAGTTTTTACAATTATCATGTTATTCTCGTTAGAGTCTAGGTACTAACTTCTTAATTAGGTAAGTACTTGCAGTTGTTTTAGGGTCCCGCACGCCCCAACGGGGACCTTTTTTCTAATCTTATGCTCATCGTGTTTTTTTTTAATACTAAATTCTGTAAACAAGTATATGGCCCGTCTGATGATACGCGGTTACCGTAGCCATATCACAACACTGAGATAGTTCACACACTGAAAGATAGATGGCGTGGCGCCACATTAGCCTTCATCCTGCATCGCGCTTAAGAAGTTTTCTCGAGAATCTGCATATATACAACTGTCCGACATGTACAGTTAGACCGCGGTCCATGCGGCACGATGACCCAGCCCGGCGGAAGATCTTCCCTTTTAAATGGAGGTATCATCCACCTTGCACCTCCATAGACGCTTGTAAGACACCAAGCATCGCTCACGCGTTACCGACCTTTCTCCCCTCCCGGATGAGCTCTGGCGACCTTACTCACGCGCAGGAACACAATTTTACACAACATAAAGTTATTTGGCTGCAGTATTCTGTAAGGCGGAAGTATTTCCCCAGTCGAGCTGTTCTTTGAGCGTATTCGCTCAAAGAACGCTATTTTCTCTATCTCTCTCCTCACCGTGTGCTAAACCTTCAAATTTGTACCCTTCCAGATGCCTCTTCAGCCATTATCATCTCCCTGCCGCTTCTTCCATTCGTCTCTCCTATCCATCATATCAGCATTCACTCCCTTCTTACCCATATCATCTTTCACACAATCCATCTCATTTTCGGTCTTCCTCTTCCCGTATATCCATCCACTTTCATATTCATAACTCTTTAATCACGTGGCTTTCAATCCTCTCATAGCATGTCCATAGCACAATAAACGGTTCTCTCTCCATCATTATCTTCAGTATGCTTATACCTAGGGTTGTCACCGTATTAGACCATTATGTACCATATTGCTACAAGTCCCGTATTTGTCCCGTATTTCAACAATATCGACATTGACTGGGCAAAAAAACAATTAATTTAAATTTAAAAAAACGTATTAAAAATGTTAAGTAACTGTTAGGTACTTAAAAACCTTGATTTAGATAATATTTGAAGCTAACTACCGTTGAGATCCCGAAGAGTTAAGCCCAAGATATTCGGGTCCAACGTGAAGTCTGTACTTCTGTACGGGTGCGAAACGTGGAAGGTAACCAAGGCCATTTCGCACCAGCTCCAGGTTTTTGTCAACCTATGCCTTCGCCAAATTCTCGTTATCCACTGGCCCGAGAACTTAGAGCTCCGAGAACGGTGCCACGAAACACCGATCGACCAACAGATCAAGCGTCGCAAATGGAACTGCATTGGCCACACTCTCCGAAGGGACCCCGACGTTATTTATACCCAAGCAGGCCATGGACTGGAATCCGTAGGGGAAATGCAAGCGTGGCCGTCCCAAACAATCCTGGCGACGCACTATGCTTGACGAGAAGCACGAAGAAGATCGGGAAGTCTTGAAGTGAGATCAAGCGTGAAGCTCAAGACCGATCGGGATGGAGAGTTTCTGTGGACGCCCTCTGCCCCATCTAGGGGACACAGGATCATAAGTCACGGTTGAGATCAGAAGATACCTGTTGTAAAAGCGGTTTATCTTCACTATAGGTACGTATAGACATTAGATAAACATGCATACTTTGGTGCAATTGAAACTGCATTTCAGCATTAAATGTGTTAATGGGTTTTGGTTTTCGAAAGTGTCCTATATTGGTTCCTAGAAGTTATGGCAACCCTACTTATAGCACAATAATACTTAACCTAAAAACCACTATCAAATAACAAAATACAGTTATTCTCTGTTCTAAGACTAACAATTCATAGACTTGATAGACAACTCAATTAAATAAATCAGTATGAACAGTTGGAAACCGTTAATAACTTGAATGAGTGTACCGGAAGCAACGCAGGCGCGCCTCGATCGCATTATACGCGCAAATGTTCTATTGTATAGAAATAGCGTAGGCGATACTTTTGTCCGCCATTGTACGATGTATAAAGTGGAGTATTTGCATTGCGTAGGTAAATAACGGGACCAAATATTTTGGCCATCAAAAAATCATCTCAAAGAGGTAGAACGTATGGTGTACACAATAATATGAAGGATTTCATATTTTTAGTGCCCAGGAATACAAGAAAAGAAATATATGTAGATACCGCAGATATAGTGGTAGTAATTTTTTGTAGAATTTGAAATTTTTATGGACCTCAGTCTGAGGAGAGACTTTGCCTCCTTATGTGTGTTCGACTTGATGCCCACGGCTACCTTCCACCATCGCAACTCTCGCCATCGACAGGGAGTCCATCCTCACACATTGAAACTAGAATTGTTTCGAACTGTGCGGGCAAAAATCTTCCGCGGACGCTCGGATTGTGGAATGAGCTCCCCTCCGTGGTTTTGCCAATGGAGTACAGCATAGGGTTCTTCAAAAAGGGTGTGAAGAGATTTCTTCAGGGTCGGCAACGCGCGAGTGATACCCCTGGTGTTGACAGCGTCCACAGGCTACGGTAACTGCTTACCATCAGGCGGGCCGTGGCGGGCTTGTTTGCCACCTTAGTGGTATAAAAAAAACAATAAACATCCGTAAAAACTGTTTTACAAAAAACTCAAACCGACTTCAAAGTACACTAAGAAGTAATCAAATCCTGATCTGATGACAATGGGACCAAACAAAAAAATAATTTTCTAAATCGGTTAATAAATGACGGAGTTATGATGTAACAAACATTAAAAAAAATACAACCGAATTGAGAACCTTCTCCTTTTTTTGAAGTCGGTTAAAAACATTACTCACAAAACCTTCTTTATTAATCAATTCTTAGGCATCAAGGATCAAATTACACCATGCCGCTACTCAATAAACGCCATTGTTAAGTCATGACATGAGGCTCACATCATAACTCCTATAGCACGTACACACGGCTACAGATCAAGCTATACATTTCCAATATAAGCTGACCCCTCATTGTACGGAAATCCTATACAATGCGAGATCAGCTTATACTGGAAATGTATAGCTTGATGTGTTGCCGTGTGTACCTAGGTACATATTTTATCTAGTGTCGTGGTTATGTCATTAAGGTGTAGTGACACCGTGGCCTACTTAAGGGCTGACTTTCACTTCTACTCCGAGGCAAGTACCTTCTTTAACTACTGGTTGAACGGCATTGAACGGTCAGACAAGTTTAGCCAAATTGGTTTGTTAAATAACTTTACTCAATATAGTTCCATAAGCCATATTATGGAACACTAGATTTCGCCTCGCGGTTTTACTCGCGTTCCCAATGATCTTATGCTTTTCCGGGATTCAAAGTATCAGGGAAAAGCTGAGTTGCAACCCTTTCCGACATGAAACATTATCGTGGAGGCTGTTGTAATTTATTTTTGTTCTTGTTATTTCTCTCCGTAATTTGTGTGTATTATGTCGACATAAATGATTTTACAAACTTTTAGGTAGGTATTTAGTTTCACCTGTCCCGTTGTCTGTAATGGAATTTTGCCGACCCACTTTCCGGTTTCCGATCGAGCTGTTTTGCACGAATATGCAAATCGCGTGACAATGCAATATAATGATGACGTGGAGCTGATCAGATGATGGAACTGGATGGTGGCCATTGAAACTCCGTAATAAAACCACATAACCCCATCGAGTTTGGGCTCGTTTGATTCGTCTTGGTGAGTACTTTGTCGTAAATACAATCAACAAAAAGTACAGTCATTCAAAAAAGCTTGTATTCAAAATGTCATTTTTAACAAAGAATTTGTTCTTTCTTTTCATTTCGCCAGTTTATGTACCTACCCATCAGACAGTAGGTACTTAAAGAAAGTCTAGTTACTAGTTCTGAATTCCACTACTAGATGGCGTTCAACGGACCCAATCATTCCATGAGTATTAAAGTTTAATTAACGTAATGAATGAATCAGTTAATGTGTTCTGACCACAATCCAATTTATTTTGATAAGGAACAATCAGTGATCTTATATCAATAATTAAAAGGTCTACATAATTTATTCTGTGCTCATAACTGAAAGAAAAAAAAATTAAAAGTACATCTAAATTATTCTAAATGTTCCATAGCACTCTATGATCCCTGGCTTCCTAGTCCCCAGAGCTCAAGATAAAATGCTCACCAAATTTTACTATGGTAGATTTTGTGTTATTATGACATTTTAAGAGAGGTAAACCATAGCGTGGGAAAGTGCCTCCATCTTACGGAATACCACAGTCAAATAACAGAATGTTGTGTTCCTGCGCGTGAGTAAGCCAGCCTGAGCTCACGCGTGAGAGATGGACCTACAACCCTGCAACTTTCAAAGCCAGTGAATAGATTTCTTCTGGGTAAGGGTACCCTTGCTTCGTCGTGTTTAAAAAAAAAACAGGGAATTGAGGTCCATGCCATTGAGAATCGAGATCAGCTGGTAGGTAGTTGATTATAATTTAACATGCATATTGTTTGCATGCACAGAGAATGCATGCAACTATATGTAGGTAGTAAGCACGCCGGATACAGGATTCACCCTGTGACCCTTGAATTGCGCTAATATAGTGGGAAACAAAGAAAAATCCCACCAAAAAACATTGTTATGTAAAATGTTGCCAAGACATATGGCTCGCACTGTCAAAAAGTGATCAGATCTTATGTAGAGCCAAGCTTATAACTCTACATGCACTTACTCTACAAACCCTAACTTCACAAACTCTACACCTTAATCAAAATATGTGGCTTGGCCGTTTCGCTACCGTTGCTACTTGGGAGTAAGGTGAAAATGTATTCACTGTTCATTTCTGTTTTGTTATTCAATAGTTTTTGTAGTAGTGAAACGGCCAAGCCACATATTTTGATTACGGTGTGTAGAGTTTGTGAAGTTAGGGTTTGTAGAGTAAGTGCATGTAGAGTTATAAGCTTGGCTCTACATAAGATCTGATCACTTTTTGACAGTGCGAGCCATATGTCTTGGCAACATTTTACATAACAATGTTTTTTGGTGGGATTTCACTTCTTTTTGTAAGTAGCTTGTTTTTTTTTTTTTTTTTTTGAAATTTCCAAGTTTTATAATTTTTTTGTTGTTTGTGTACTAATACAAGCTTACATACCAAATTTCAGCTTTCTAGGACTTCAGGAGGACCCTGTGAGTTTTGATGATCATCAGTGAGTCAGTGACGAAATCGGTGATTTTTAGATATCAATAAAATCTAAAGAATAAGAGCTATGTTATTGAAACTTAACATTTTTACTAAGTTCACTATTGACAACATATCCCGAGAATTTTGTTTATCTGGTAGAATCCAAACCCAAGTTATGAGGGTTCAAAAAATCGACGAAGCGCTTCGAGAAAAGGTAGGTAGTGCCCTTTCGCTTCGCTTGGCTGTCTTGGCGGGGGCACTTCCGTGCCCCCAGATCGAGGACTTATAGCAACCACTTACTCACGGTTCGGAGACGTCTTGAATTGCATTTATAACGATGTTAATAGAGCGAAAAAAAAAAACAAAAGACAAGAAATATTTGAATTATAAATTCGTTCCAAATAAAAATAAAATTAAACAGCCAGCGTGCAGCGCCATCTATTGACAACTTGCGGAAATGGCGCGACTATGTAGTAATATTGGAATCTTACTTTAAGATAGTAATAAAAGTAGTAGTAGTAAGTAGTAGTGAAAGGGTGAGTGTCCCTTCTTTACGTAATATACAGTCAAAATCGTTTATAGTGACATCGCTTAAAACGACGTACCGGATATTACGTCGAACTTTTGAGGTCCCGCATTTTCGTCTACTGTAAATAGTTGTTGGTAACGACAGTAACCGATGGTCCCTTCGAAATTAGATTAAAAACCAAGACTGAACTGGGACTGAGCAGAATCGTTTTTGTGTTAAAAAGTGACAGAATGTGAGATAAAAATGACGTTAGGCAGAAATTCATTTCAATCTCTTTATATATAAAACTAGCTTTATAGCCCGCGACTTCGTCCACGTAGAGTATTTCTTTTTTCTAGATATGAATCATTGTAACAATATAGAGCTTTGTTCATGGCTATTGTCCGCCACTACGTGTGATATTGACAAAAGTTCAGGTAGATATGCGAGGATGCCACATAAAACTGAAACAGTCCTGCCGCAAATCAACTCTAGCAAATTTCAGAGTTTTTCCCTGTGACTACAAACCTTAATTACGTTGTTATCTTTTAAATTCAAACGGAAGGTGATTTGGGATCAATGGTTTACGCGGCAAGAAGACTGTTACTCCTCTGGCAGAACCAGTAAATATTTTGGCCTCAATAACATTGGGGCGGAGAGCTGTTACTTGTAGTCTAGTTCCACAACACAGTTTTGGAGGCCTTATCTCCCTTTCCCTCATGTCTGAGGATCGTGGTCAACATCGGGTTTGCTTCTCTAGAAGCAAACCCGATGTTGACCACGAAACCAGTGGAGGCAGATCATTCGCTCTAGCGAATGATCTGCCTCCACTGGTTTCTGTCTTCTGGTTTCTGTAAAATTTGGAGGACGATGAGTCTTTTACTTGATCGGACCATCTTGTTGGTGAACGACCACATAGTCGTTTTCCTTCCGTGTTCCCAACTATGATCAGATTTCCAAACTTTCATCGCCCTTGCCATGTGGCCGAAATACGAAAAAATACGTTGGTGGCATATTGTGGACAATCGTGTTTTAATTTGGAGCTGCGATAGGATTGATGCATTGTTGCGTTTAGCGGTCCAAGGTATTTCCAACATCCGTCTCCAGCACCATATCTCGAATGCATCAATCCTTTTTCTTTCTCGGGCCAGTATAGTCCACGCTTCCACTCCATACATGAAAATGAGGAATACCAATTACTTAGAATAGGCTCGTATTAACCGGATCTTTGTTTTAATACCGATTCCTCTTTTTTTCCTGATGTTGTTTAGGAAAGTCATTTCAATACGCCAATACCATAAGCCGAAATAATAAATTTTGAAATTTTCACTCCGAAAATAAAGAACTTCAAATTCTAAATTTAATCCCCCTTTTCACTCCTTAAGGGTTCACATTCCAACAACACCGATATTCGTTGCGTTAGTTTATAACCATAAGCTTAAATAATAAATTTAGTGTACTTCCATACACAAATTCATCCCCCTTTTTACCCTTTCGGGATCGGAATTATCAAAAACGTCGAGGCACATATAAATTAATTTTCAATCGTCAACCTAAACACAATATTTGAAGGTCCTAACTTCGAAATTGATGGACTTTCATATAAACTTGCATCCCCTATTTTAACCCCTTAAGGATGGAATATCCAAAAATCTTTAGTGGTTGCCTACACTGTGTAATAATATATTAAGTGACGTTTACTTTGAAACTGAATGACTTACATACATCCCATACCTTTTCACCCTGTCGGGGGTGGAATTATCAAAAAAGCTGAAACACATGTGTAAATTAATTTTTAATCGTCAGCCTAAACACAAAATTTGAAGATCCTAACTTCAAAACTGACGGACTTGCATACAAACTGTCATCCCCTATTTTACCCTCTTAGGAGTGGAGTTTCCAAAAATCCTTCCTTAGTGGATGCCTATACCGTATAATAATACATTTAGTGAAGTTTACTTTGAAATTGAAGGACTTGCATACACAACTTCATCCCGCTTTTCCTCCCTTCGGTGGTGGAATTATCACAAACGCTGAGATAACTATAAAATAATTTTCAATCGTCAGCCTAAATACAAAATTTGAAGATCCTAACTTCAAAACTGACGAACTTGCATACAAACTTTCATCCCTTATTTTACCCCCTTAGGGGTGGAATTTCCAAAAATCCTTCCTTAGTGGATGCCTACACCGTATAATAATACATTTAGTGAAGTTTACTTTGAAATTGAAGGACTTGCATACCCAACTTCATCCCCCTTTTCCTCCCTTCGGTGGTGGAATTATCACAAACGCTGAGATAACTACACATTAATTTTCAATCGTCAGCCTAAACACAAAATTTGAAGATCCTAACTTCAAAACTGACGGACTTGCATAAAACTGTCATCCCCTATTTTACCCTCTTAGGGGTGGAATTTCCAAAAATCCTTCCTTAGTGGATGCCTCCACTGTATAAGGTATCTTTGTGCAAAATTTCAAATCTCTAGGTCCAGCGGTTTGGGCTGTGGGCTGATATATCAACAATCAGTTTATCATTTTATATATTAAGATTGTATATCTTTAAATATAAATATCGGCGCTGCAGTATAACCTAGATACCGACTGCAGCGCCATCTGCCGGGCTGATATGTGAATCTAAACCATCCAGGGAGCCACCCAAATGCATAAAAAAATTCATTCAAATCGGTCCAGCCGTTTAGGAGGAGTTCAGTGACAAACACACGTACAGTTGAATTTTCTTGTATGCGTTTGGGTGACGCCCTGGATGGTTTAGATAGGGTAGGGTAGGGTTGCACCACGCGAAAGAAGTCGCGCCGGGCAGCTTGTAGGCATATAAAAGTTGAATGGCTGTATAAATTGCTGATATAGCCCCAGTATGCAACACGCGAGTCACACGGTTCGCGCACCGACGCATCCGTGTCGCCAAATAGCTGATGCTACTCTACGTATTTTGTACGATTAAGCCCTGCGCTCACCATTATGCTAAATTATAATTAACTTGTTCCCATACCATTATCTAGTCCTAGGATACTATAAACTTCAGCTGAAGTTCAGAAATCTGCTTGATTTTTTTAGGTGAAAAATAAAGCATAACTTTATTAGTCCCATTAATTTATACAAGTCGACCTGTGCCTTTGAAGAAGAATTTGGCAGATTGCCTAAAAATATAAAAAAAATAACTTTGTTGTTTTTTGTCGGTTCTTTTCAGTTGAAGGCAGACATTCGATCCCGTGGTAACTTAGTAACTAAGTTATGCAGGGCTTATGAAGGTTAGTTCATAAGTCCTCCTGGGCCTAAACTGAATAAGTGAATTCGACTTTGCCTTTTTCTTCAAGTCATCTCAAAGTATCCTCCCAATATTTTATCAAGCCAAAATCATGTCTCCGCTTGCCTTAACATTACAGACTTTAGCCAAAACTGCAGTTTCCGCATGTCAAAACCACTGTCCCCACAATGCGCTCAAACTTCATACAAATATTAAACCTGAGCCACCGTTATGTGACAAACAGCTCGGAATGTACGCTTATATGACGATTATGCAACTTTAAGTTATTTAGTCGAGTGTTAAAACCTTGAGGTCAAGCATCTACCGGTGTGTTTTGTGACTGTATTTGAGTAATAGTAAGCTTTATGTGCTTGTGCTTAAAGTATATTTTGATAGAAAGTAGTAAAAGCCGGCCTAGTGCGAGTCTGAGTCTAATTCGCGCATGAGTGTTACGACCTTCTTTAAACGTATATTTCTTGGTTTGGGCCATAACTGTTTTAAACAACCGGACCGCATAAGTTTGTTTGTGCAGAATTTTTTGTCATCGTTCTCCTGTAATATTTACATCAATATCTATCGACTGTAATGAATTATTGTAAGATATCATTATATTAGTAGTAGTAGTAGTTGCTGTAATATGGCCCTGTGACAGACAATAACAGATGAAACGGAATGGCATTCATTTTTAAAAGACGGTGTTTTGTGACTTCATTTTGCTTTATTTTTTAAAGAATGTTTATGACTACTAATTCGCATTGAGCTCGTAGACTGTGACATTAACCCCCTAAGGGGAGGCTAGAGCCCCCCAGCAATATTTATAATGAACTCTTTATGGTGATTATCTTTTGAGTTTTATTAGAATTGGACTGGTTTTCTTGTAAGTGTATCGTAAAATAGAACTTTGGATTCACTTAGATGTGTCTTTATTCTCGTCTCGTTTTGTTTCCTACATTGTTTGTTATGTAATTTACTAAACAATTGAAATATGTTGAGCTAATGACTTTACTTTCAAAATATTCAAAATTCAATTCATTTATTTCAAACTAGCTGTCCCACGCGGTTTCACCCGTGTTCCCAGGATAAAAAGTACCTAGCCTATGTCCTTTTCCATACCATGCTATCTGCATGCTATTTCATCGTGATCCGTTGAGTATACAAACAAACAGAGTTACTCTGGCATTTATAATATTAGTATGGATGGATATTAGTATGGATGGATTAGTATGGATAGATTAGTATGGATGGATTAGTATGGATAGTATGTATGGATGGATAGATTAGTATGGATGGATGGATTAGTATTGATAGATTGGTATGGATAGTATGGATGGATAGATTAGTATGGATAGTATGGATTAGTATGTATAGACCTTCGCAGGCACCTTATGAATAGTCTGACTCTAATACTCTAATACCGGTTCGGAAGGTTGCATTTGCTGAGAAGAGCCGGCAATAAACTCAGCAATTACTCTTTTCAAACAAGCTTAGATTCATTACATAATATTTACATTCTAATCGCACTGACAACAATTGCGTGCCCCGGCGCGGCGGCAAAACTACCTTGCTGCAAATTATATGTATGACGTCACTGTTAAATTGATCCACCATCTTGAATAATTGTTAACTAACTTCTGCCGCGATTTCACCCGTGTTCCCCGGATAAAAACTAGCCAATGTTACACTCTAAGGTATCTTTATGCAACTCATGTGTTGCTGCATGATAGAAGGACAAACCAAAAAACGAAATATTCAAGCATTAGACCAGCGGGCGGGGAGCTTTTTCCGCCAACGCGTCAGCTTGGCTATCCAAAGAGGAAACGCTGCCAGCCTTCTGGGAACCCTGCCGTTAATCGGAAGCAGCGGCAGGCTTGAGGAAATTCTCTATATATAGATTGTATTTTGTACATATTTGTTGTAAATAAAGATGTCTCATATTTAGCATTAGATTAACAATACCCTTTCATTACTGGCTTCAATTAATAATTGTCAACCCTAGCTTATGGCTTATCTCGATGACGTCATACAAACAGAATACAGATTATAATCGGCCAATTTCCATAAATTCAATGTAATTCCCTACCATATTATTTATCTAGGTTGCTCCCCTAATATAAAGCGGGCCTAATACAATTATTCCGCCAATCTTGGACACAGTATAGTAATAGGAACAGTAACTTAACTCATTATTGCTCTTGAAATAAACTGAATGATTTTCATTTTGTTTTAAATAATTTTTAAGGAATTTCAGCATGGCTAATATTAAATTTGGATTTTATTAAATTAGCTGTCCCCCGCGGTTTCACCCGCGTTCCCGGGATAAAAAGCATATGTCCTTCTCCATACCATAGGCTATTTGCATGCCAAATTTCATGATGATCCGTTAAGTAGTTGAGGCGTGAAGGCGTAACAAACAAACAAACTCACTTTCGCATTTATAATAGTTAGGATAACATACCAGTGTGAGCTAACTATACAGGTCGTTGTTTTGGTCAGCGACGAGCGACTCAGGGTCGATAATACAAATGATACTGGTGCTAAAAAAAGTATAAAAAAAATACTTTATTTTTTTTAAATAATAAAACTAAAAAAATTAAAATTTTGAAAATCATAAAATAAGCTAAAGTGTAGACATAATACTCAACGGGAGTACGAGGGAGTAAAGGGGTGGGGCGATGGCGGCTTGCGCCTAGCTCTAGTCTGTGCACGTGCCTAGTAACCATACTTTACAATAATTTTATGTCAAATTGAATAAGGTATTTCTCAACATATTTACAGTATTTAATGGAATTAAGTCCATTTTTGGGGAATATATATTTTGTACTACCGCTCCTGGGTCGCTTGTCGCCGACCAAAACAACACCCAGTATAGAACAAAATTTTTGATTATTTTAAATAAAATATTTTATAATTATCGTCCCTGTTATGCCTTATGGTCGTATGCGTTTCGTTTGTTGACAGAAAATTCCTAGGTATTTAAAGTATTTCTATAATTTTTTTGTTATTTTTTTCCGACTTATAATATTTGGATTAGAATAAATCAATTTGTTTTAGACCACGAAACAATTTGTGTGATTTTTTAGATGTTGTGTTACTGAAATAGGTATACATTTTACTGTGTCCCATAGCTCTGGCATCCGCTCAAATTCACCCATCTCTTTCTTCCCATAATATAAAAATGAGATAAAAGTTACACATACCTAAATCCAAAACTTTGACTATCTATTGGGGTAATACCGGACGTAGAAAATATTATTATTATCTTCGTTTATTTTCGGTTAAATGGTAGTCAGATTCTGGTTGTCCAATTTATATTCTGTAAATCTCAGCCTGGTTAGTGAAGATGGTTTAAAGATGTAATCACTTTTCTATATATTTAAATCACTAAGGAATTTTAATCCTAATACTTCGAAGTGAAAAAGTTTCTGCAAAGAATAGTGTGATGAAATTTTCAGTGTCAGCAAATGCGCAAGTGATTCCGCTGGTTTTGCAAGGGTCTATAGGCTACGGTAACCGCTTACCATCAGATGGGTCTAGTTTGCTACCTATAGGTAGTATGACTTATTAAACCCATCAACTCAAAATTAATCTACATGTAACATTACGACGAACGAACGGACCAGCTGGCGCGGTTGGCTAGATTCCACCTATCGCGCCGCAGGTCGTGGTTTCGATTCCCACACAGGACATGCATTTGTGTGCATGAACATGTCTGGATGTCCTGAGTCTGGGTGTAATTATGTATATTAAGTATGTATTTACAAACAAAAAGTTATATAAGTATTATATCAGTTATCTCGTTTCCATAGTACAAGCTCTGCTTAGTTTGGGATCAGATGTGTGAGGAATGTCCCAGGATATTTATTTATTTATTACCATAATGGAACTCTATGAAGTTTATGTTATTTAAAGAAAAATTTGTACGTGAACTGTAATTATAAAAGGAAATGTTCAAAAGGTATCATAAATATAATATAAAAGTTTACGGGCATCGAGTCCCGTCCCTTCGCCCTTTGTTCTAAAACAGACCCCAAGATGTGGAAGGTTTAATATTTAATGCCGATTTGTTAACTTTATTTCTTTAGCTACCGTATTTCATAATCCACTTTTTAGCCTAATAATAACAATTTAATTATTGCTAATTATGGAATTATAATCCCTATAGAAACTGTAATAAGCATAGAAATAACATAAGCCACACTTGTATACAGCTTTTGCAAAAAGGGTCACGTAAATAACGTCACTCTATTGTCATTGTCAAATAATGTGACGTTATTTACGTGACCATTTAAACAGTATATTAGTTAAATAGCGCTTTATGAGTAAGGAGGGTAGTGTTTCCCGCAACAGTTTCACATGTTTCCGAAACATATTAATTTGTTTCGGAAACACGTAGATTTTGTTTCTGAAACAGTGTGTATAAACAATTGTTTCTCAGTGAATCTTAAATAATAAAGGCTTAATGAATCTTTGCTTATACTTTGATTTCATAAAGTAATAATAAGAGATATATTTAATATAATGTATTTTTACCAGAAATTGATGAACTAAATTCTCTCAACTAACCATAGATTCTTCAAATAGCTTTGATCCCAACTAAGCAGAGCTTGTTGGACAACAGATAATAAGAACTATTTTTATATTACATAATCTTTTATTCAATTTAATTATCAGCTTTATCCCTTTCAATAAAGAAAAACAGCTTTAACGTTGAATTCCGGTTTCCCCCCTAGTCAGTATTTAACGGGGGTCAACGCAATTGCCTTTTCTTTCACACCAGACAATGGAATGCAATTAAACGCTCCCGAACCGGACCGCTCCAGTATTTTCCGGATATATCTGGATTAAAAGTTTAATAATACGCAATACGCACGCCTGCGGGCACAATTGTGTTCTATTATTCACAATTTTGGGGTTATTTTGTTGATAGATAGTAATATCACTACATAGTATAAAACAAAGTCGCTCTCAGGTCTGTCTGTTAGTCTGTTTATCTGCTAACTCCTTCTAAACCAAGCAATGGATTTTGATGCGGATGCGGCTACCTAGATAATGGGGCTATTTTATTTGTATCCTAAATATTATAATAAGGTCCTAATAAATTAGTGAACTTCCTCTGACTTCTTTGACTTGCATAGAGACTCTCCATACAAGTCAAAGAAGTCTTTTTTTCCTCGGTTTTTTTTTTAATTTTATTTTATGATTACTAATGACCTATACATTCATCCCTCAAGAGGAAGTTCACTAATTTATTAGGACCTTATATAAATTGGACGTCTGGTGCGGGCTTGTTTGTTGGAAACCTATTAAATGATTTGGGGAGCTTCATGTTGGAAAAAGGGGACGAAAGTACTTTGAAAGTACTTTTGAAAGGCTTTGACTTTGATCAGTAGTTCCAGACCAAACTGCATCAAAACAGAATCTGGAACTCCATATAGAACGACGTTGTTTACTGCCACCCACCGTTACCGAAATTAGACACAAACGTATTGCATTACAGTAGTACCCAATTGATATGGCGCGTCGTGAATCTTCGTTCGCCCAGAAAAGAAAGTATGGCCCCGAAGATTAAAGAATGCTTAAAACTCACAATCAACCTTAGAACACTACTATAAGGTTCATAATACACTGCAGCTGTTAGTTCCGTCTCACTCGCAAGTCCTTCCGCACGGCGCGCGCTAACATGGCGGCAGCTGCCGACCAATAGCGTTTCCCGCTCTTTGAAAATCTGTCTTCTGCGCAGGTACATCGGTAAGCCATATTAGTTAGGTACTACTGTACTGATTATATGGTGTACCTACTATTGTACCATTTAAACATCCAACTTTTTATAAATTTTACTATTACCGTTATACAACCATAATACGACTCTTATGTTACAAATAAAACAAAATCCTATATGATAATAAAACCAAGTAACAAATCAGCTTAGTAATGAAAAGTGCGGTCACTACATTAGCAGCGTCCGATAAAGTGTCCCGTGGGATAGCGAGTCAGCGGGACCGGGAATCGCCCCGGGACTCGCCCCGGGATTGGTGTAATTATGTGTAACGTGGGCCGATGTTATCTTGGTAGATGGGTTTTCTAGTTGTGTGCAGATTTAGTGTTGGGGATAGAGTTTTGTAAAAATAACCGCTATGTTTTCGCCCCGCTGTTTCTGTTGTGCTTGTTTGTATATTCAACGATTGCTCGGTAATGGCTTAATATATTTGGTTAGTTTATATTGTATTGCGATAAAGTAGATTTCGTGGTGGGCTCATACAAATTTTATTATGATCTGACCATGGAGTTCAAAGATATGATTAAATTCCTCAATAGAAAAGAGTACGAATATCGTGATTGAAATATTTTATACAATGCATATCCTCTGTCATTGACAAATCTGCACTAAAATGTAGAATCTTTAATCTTATTGTCGAACCAAATGGTAGGTGTTCCATAGAAAAAAAGTCTCGATTTCTACCAAAATGTATATAATGGTACGGTACTACGTAGATATTTTCGCGGTCTACAAAATAGTACCTAATTAGTCAGATTAGAGCTGTTTTAAATACAAAATGAGTGTAATTTAATTAAAAATGTTCTTACGATAAGTACTTCAGTCTACCTCTACTCTTATTCTGAGTCAATATAATAGAAGTATAACTTAATAGCTTACATACTCTACTTTCACTCAAGCGCGTACAGTATAATTATCTCTATAAAGCGTCTATACAACCTTTATGGAGCTAATAGCGATTTATCAATAGTTAATAATGTGGTTTTTCCACGTGAGTCACTTGGGTGACTCATTGTACTACTTACTACGTGCTTGACTACTATTAACTTAATTGATGTACATTGTACAGGCAGGTGCGAAAGTTTTACCGTATGTTTTGATATTGACTTTTCCTTATGAATATTGCACTTCTTTCGTTCAAGTTTTAACCTTAAAGTGAAAACATATTTATGTGCGTAATTGTAATGTTGCGTTCACCGCTAAGAAAACCCCATGGTATGTGGCTCCATAATTCCAGAACACTTCCTTGAACATCAGTCAAAGCATCGGGATCCTTGGTGTCAACATTACTGGTGACGTTTAGTTCCGAAGTCATTTGGAAGACAAGGTTAAGCTGGCATCCAAAAAGCTTGGAGTGCTCAACAGAGCGAGGCAGAACTTCACATCGGGGCAAAGACTGCAACTTTATAAGTCACAGGTCCGGCCTCATATGGAGTACTACTGTCATCTATGGGCGGGAGCACCTAGATACCAGCTTGGGCCTTTAGACTCGATTCAGAGACGTGCCATCAGAATTGTTGACGATCCCGAGCTCACAAGCGGTTTAGAGCCCCTCAGTCTGAGGAGAGACTTTGCCTACTTATGGGTGTTCTACCGCTTTTACAAAGGAGAGTGTTCTAAGGAATTATTCTACTTGATGCCCACGGCTACCTTCCACCATCGCAACACTCGCCATCGACGGGGAATCCATCCACACACATTGAAACCAGAATTGTTTCGAACTGTGCGGGCTAAAAGGAGTTTTCTTCCGCGGACGCTCGGACTATGGAATGCTCCCCGCCGTGGTTTTCCCAATGGATGGACATGGGGTTCTTCAAAAAGGGTGTGAAGAGGCTTCTTCAGGTTTGGCAACGCGCGAGTGATGCCCCTGGTGTTGCAAGCGTCCATAGGCTACGGTAACTGCTTACCATCAGGCGGGCCGTATGCTTGTTTGCCGACTTAATACATAAAAAATAGCTTACTATCAAATGACGTTATACACCATGGAATTTTTAATGCTTTTTTTACCATAGATCATGTCAAACATAATTGAAACCGATAGTGATCTTTATACCAATAAAGATAAGGACTACTTGTTTTAGTTGTTTTTTTGTAGGTAAATGGGAAAATTATGACTTTTCTAGAAATTATGCACAGGTAATAATATAAATTACGCACATACTGTTTTATATTTATATAGGCATTCCTTTTAGGATACCGTATTTTTAAGGGCCTGCGCCGTCCGACTATCTGTCTGTATTTATGTCATGGGGCCACATATAACAACGACACACATTATAAACAATTTCATACGAAAGCAAGTTTTAAAAGAGATAGAGCGTAGCATGTGAGCGTAGCGTTTATTCGCTCAAAGAGCATCTCGACTGGGGAAGTAGGGTCCTTTCGCCGGTATCGCGACCACCTTCAGTAGGCGACCATTTGACGTACTACTTTTCTTTAAATCAAGATAATAGTATTTGTAGAGGTAACATAAATAAAAAATAAATCTAACGTGCTTTATAAATAATAATGAAATAAGAATTAACACAGTTTGAAACAAATGGGTTAACCCAGAGCCGAAAAAATATTGCTCAATGCGCGTCTTGATTCAGTGGTGAGTGGACGTACCGCAAGTTGGAAAAAAAATAACACGGCGCGCGGTGCTCAAAGGTAAGTTTTATTACTTATTTCATGTTTTACACACAAGTTAGATGTTAAATTGTACAACCGATAAGTTTTGGTTATTATTTTGTTGTATTTTGCTATCAAGTGGCCGGTAACCGAAATGCTTACTTATCAAAAACGTTAGATAGCGACCACGTGGTCGCCAATCGACGAGAATCGCATTATTTTGTTATGATCAATATGATCCTTATACTTCATACAGGACTGTTACAATTTTGAATGTAGCATTGTAAAAGCTTTTCTTTGTAGCTCTTTGGTAAACGACCACCAGTTTCTTTGAAAGAACTTTGTTTAATTTACGTACGAAATTGGTAGCTAAACAGGTGGTCGTAAACCAAAATAATCGAAATAAAGACATTGGTTTCCGGCCACCATAATTTAGTATGAGAAAAATAACGGCCGCTAACAGAAATTGGTATGAAAGTTCATTGAGTATGCGACCAAGTCTGATTTTTAGGGTTCCGTAGTCAACATGGAACCTTTATAGTTTCGCCATGTCCGTCTGTCTGTCTGTCTGTCTGTCCGTCCGTCCGCACTATGTCTCAAAGACTCTTAGTACTAGAAATCTGTAATTGGGCGTGAATATGCAAATGAGTTAGAGGAAGAGGTGTGATACAATCGAGACAAAGGGACCAGATCCTGTAATGGGTATAGAAGCTGTTCCTTTGTGAAGTACCGTCTCACCTTGTTCAGGATACCAAGTTTTTTGGCAACAGTCTTAACCTTTGCCTCGATGGACCATCCGAAATTAAGGTCAGAGGATAAATTGAGACCCAAAAGATCTAGGTTTTTGGATATTGGTACAGATACATCACGAAATGCGGGAGTCAGCTTGAAGGAGCTCTTCTTGGCAGAAAAAAGACAGGCCTGTGTTTTAGAGGCATTGAACTCGACCCTATTGGCGGTACCCCACTCGGCAACAATTTGCAGAGCCGAGTTCAACCTCGTAACCATATCCTCTCTGAGAGACTCTGTTGTGGCCCTACTAGCCCGCGGATCGGATATATAACTCTCTGTGACCGTGCTGTCATCTGCGTACCCGTAAATTCCGGGTTTCAGGAAGTCGTTAATATGCAGCAAAAAAACGCGTAGCTCTGCTACGCGTTTTTTTGCTGCATATTAAGGAACAGATCCCTGAGGAACACCAGCCTTGATCGCCTTTACTTCCGACGAGCAGCCATCGATTACCACTCGAATAGACCGTCCACTCAGGAAATCGGAGATCCAGGCGCATAAACTAGAGGGCAGTCCATATGAGGGAAGCTTGCTGAGCAGAATATCATGCCAGACCCTGTCGAAAGCCTTCGAGATGTCCAGTGAAACTGCTAGCGCTTCACCGTGTTTCTCAATGGCCTCGCTGCAGAGGTGGGTGGCTAGCACTAGGAGATCTCCTTTAGATCGATCAGGACGAAAGCCGAATTGTCGATCACTCAGGAGATCATTGTTTTCCAGGTAGCCAAGAAGTTTGGCATTCAATACACGCTCCATAATCTTGATGAGTATGGAGGTGATTGCGATAGGTCTATAGTTCGACGGATCTGTACGGCTACCCTTTTTGGGTATAGGTTGGACGTTTGCATGTTTCCAAGTTGTTTTCAAAGAGTCTGAATAGGCGTGTGAGAATAGGAGGCAACTCAGGGGCACAGGTCTTCAATACTACCGCCGGGATCTCGTCGGGGCCACTAGCCTTACTCTTTGAGAACCTCTTTTTGGTGAATGCGGACATCCGACATTTCGGAGCCGCAGTGAGGAATACAAGGTGGAGGTTGGCTGGTGGTGTCTAGGAAAGCGTTGCTAGCGAAAAATATGGCAATGTTGGATACTGGGGCTTTCAGCAAACATTTGTTTATACCTGATCCACCACAACGAGCAAATATTGATGTTGATAATTTTTTAAATGTTATATTACTTCATATTTAGGATATTGTTTAATTCTATTACAACTATTACTAAGTTCCTACGAAATGTAAGATTGTTATTTTTTAATTAAGGCGGCCCTCTGTGGCCGGCGCAACTTCGACGCAAGCATAGTCTAAAAGCTTGTTGGTTCATCCAACGTAATGTTTGACTGCGAAAAAAGAGAGACAGCATCATAGCCGTCGATTATCAGTCGGTAAATTCCGCTGATCATTCGCGCCCACTTCGCTAGGTCGTCATTCATGATTTCGCATTCATAAAACTTGTTCCAGGCGTGTACTTCTTGTGAAAAAATCTTACAAGTTTGTGAAAAAAATGTTGGTTATTTAGAATCTCCAATACATTTGCAAGCCTGGTATCTTAACGTTTTCTTTACTTTTACAATTTATAGGTACATTAGATATGGCCAAAGTACAGACAAAAACGCTGTTTTTCGGAGGCTTTGACTGAATTTGTTTCACACTTTTTTTAAATTATGCCTAGATACACGGCTAGATATAGTGCACAAGATACTAATTTGTTCAAAACATCTAACGAAAAATGTTTAACAACGCCATAATAAGTACAGAGGTTTTGTATGAAAAATATGACGAATTGAGTCCTCTTAAAAGAAGACATTACACCAAATGATTACCATATTTGTTTTTATTAAGAGGCAAAAATTAAAATATTTTTAAAGCGATTATAATTGTTTTAATGGCAAATTTTTCATATTAAAATAGCGGTCGCAAACCAGGTCACTGGTGGTCACAAACTGATAAAAATGGTCGTAAACCGACGTTTTCGCTATATTTTCACTTTTTCAGCATTTTATACATATTTTTGTATGAATGTATTTTATTTTATGTTTTTGTATCCAAACTAGATTATATTTGGGACAAATTCACATTAACATATACTATTTTGCGTGTAGACAACATTTTTTTTTCCTCATCTTATGTGGGCAGCCCAGCTAACTGGTCGCTAACCGGCGAAATGACCCTACCTCCACCTTACAGAATACCGCAGACAAATAACTTTATGTTGTGTTCCTGCGCGTGAGTAAGGTCGCCAGAGCTCATCGGGGAGGGAGGAAGGGTCAGTACGAAGGGTGAGTGACCCCGTGTGTTGCAAGCATCCGTTTGGCTACGGTAACCGCTTACCATCAGGCGGGTTGTACGCTTGTTTAATGACTTCGTCGTATAAAAAATGAAGTAGGTACTTATTACGAAGATTTTATAATAATATCAGGTATCACAACATAACCGCAACATACAACCACGATACAACTGTTAATGAAGGTATAAAACCTGTTCATTCGTGACTCATACAAACATACATTATGTATGACACGAGAAAAACTTCGATTAGTCATTATTTCGTGTTAATAATAGGTAGGTAGTACATAATGTTTATACAAGGATTGTAGTTATTTGAACACAATCTCAGTGTGGTGATGATGTGGTCGAATGTGGTAAGAAGACTAGAAGGGTCTGGAAGCATACCGAAATAAGTACATACATACATACTAAAGTTGATCGAAAGATTCTATTCCTAATGTAATTCGAATCATGTCTATGGCCGGGCACGCTATGATGGCCGATTTTAATAATTTACGGACCATTATCGGTTAAGATTAAGACTGTTAGTTTTGAGACCCCGTACTCTAAGTTTACTTCATTACAATTGGGTGGGTTAACAGCTCGTTATGACGTCGTCATTGCTGAAGCACGACCCCATCACAATAACAGTTAATCACCAGAGTTCAGGGGACATTGCTCATAAACACATACTACGATAAGGCGTGAATATTGACAAATTTTGACGGTTAATATCTTAAAACAATGATCGTGCTATTGCATCACTTGAAGAAATCTCCCAGGATTGACAAAAGTCAATATTCAATGCCTCCAAGATCCCTCCATAATTCTCTATGCGTAAAATATCTACTGGATTTTCTGGATCAAAAATTAATACGCCGTATTAATTATTCATTAATTGTTCTAACACACCCTATATACATTAGAACGTGTCACGAATACCTAATAAATAATTATTAGTTATTAATTAAATGCAAATTGCCTATTCAACCGATTCGAGCACGCCGCGCTAATGCAACTTATTGCTATAATAAAACGTCAGGCGCAGTAACATTAGTATTAACACAAATATTGGGTTAGAATTTGCGTATGGGAAATAATGCAATGTTTGGTTTAGTCTGTGTTTGGACAATGGATATACATAAGCAGTTAATTGTAGGATTATTATGGATGTCTGTCTTAAAATAAACTTTAGCTTTCGGTGAAGAAAAAATAGCTTAAAAAGCCAGTGTCCTTCTGGGCTATGGGTTAGCACTTTTGGTCAGTTCATTTACCTGAGATCGTGGTAAACTACAAGCCTAAAAAATAACTATCTTCTAAAAACTGCACTACCTACAACACACTATAACTATCTTACCATAGACGTACAAAAATCTGGACAGAGCGTCGCATCATCCGATAACCCTCCAAGTCACATCCCAATCTTCAAACACATGAATAATAATAGGATGCCGATCGGTTGTCATTGTGTATTGAGACCTCGACACTGACAATAAGCATAGTATCACTTTATGCCTTCTTCACCTATTGTGCCAGAACCGATATTTCTGACACATACCTACGTGGAAATATAGTCACTTTCATATAAGGTGGAGCTCCGTCCACATTTTTTGTAAGTCTATGCACTATATAAAAATTAAGAAGTGCTTACCTTTTAAAACTAATATAACTCAATAGCTGCCAAAATAAATCCAACATGTCACCATAAATTACATTATATTCGAACCCCGATACCTTTGATGTGGGTACGCCGATAACTATCGCCCAAAAGGTTCACATTTACCTTCAAACTTTTACCTCACGAGGTAGATGGAGGATCAATTTGTGGGAATTCTTATATGGATAGATAAGGTAAAAACTTTTCAATGGGTAATGCTTAGTTCAAAAGTCAGAACTGGGAGCCAATTCTCACCCAATCGAAGTTGATCAAACGATCGAAAAAAGTACGAATTCGAACTTTTATCGAGTGTAAATCATATTATCATTATCATTCTTGCAATTTCGAGGCCTGCATATTTAGAAGGAAAACCAGTCAGCTCGAGCTTTGGTCGGGACCGATCGAATTGACTCCGCCCATCGAAATTTTACAGTCGAATAGGACTCGAACCGAAAGTTCGATTCGAAGGTTATTTTGAGCTACGCGAGAATTGGGTCCCTCAAAATCAAAAATCAAATCAAAATCAAAATCAAGCAAGCAGTCTAGAGTTCTGCAATATTCGCTACTGATCGCACATCATACACTTTTTTACTTTCAAAGGCGCCACATAGCTTACAATCAACGCGGAATGCAGAACTCGGAACTCTAGAACTCTTGTCAATGTCAGACGCAGACAAGCGCGCATTATTTTTTTTTAAATTTATTTTTGCGATCTAATCGTTAACTTACTAGAGGGTGGTACCCAGCCAGGCAGGTACTACATAGCACCCTACTATGTTTTCTTTATAATATTTTCCTTCACGAAAAGCTCAAGATCGTTGTAGGATTCGAAACAAAGACCTTCGTCACTGCAATCGACGTCGCTACCACTAAGCTCTCAAATCGCTTCAAACTTACGAAAGAAGCCTGTAGGTTAGCTAGAGGCTTCTTTCAATGTTATTAAGAGTTCCTTAACAATGTGTAACTTTATATAAACTTCTACCGTTATACGATTAGAAAGGGTTCTTTATAGTTAGCGCTAGCCTTTATCTGTTCACACTGCTTGTAAGCAAAAATAAACTTTATCACTATAAGATTAACTGTTACTTTCGTTTATATAATTCACAACATTTTGTTGTCAGTCGCTATTTGAAAAAGTCGTAAATGTCTGTGAATATTAAATGAAAATGTGTTTAAACTGAAAGGTACAGGGTATAATTTCCTTTGCAATGTTCGTTAAGGTGAATTGGTATAAGGCAGGAAACACTACGTATAAAGTCGGGTTAGTGTCCGTTAAAAGACGGTGACAATAAAAAAGTAGATTTTTAGGAAAAAATTTAGGGAATTCCCGGTTCCCGGGAAAAGTTGTTTGTTTATTTTTACCTATCAAAAGTCTATTAAAACACATAATTTAATTTAATTAGCTACTTATTTGTCTCAAAAGAAGTTAAAAAAAATCACATGTACATAAATACACGTGATTTTACGATATGATGTGATATTTTATTTTGTGGGTATTTTAAATCTCACACTCCTTTGTGTACCCAATAAGCTAAAAAAAGCAGCGTGTTTTTGTATTATTGTTTTTTTTTTATTTTTAAGGTTATTATTTTTTATTTATTTTCTTGTTCTTTTTCGTCTCTATCTATGCTTAGGTATATCCTTTTTTATTGTTAATTATTTGCCAAACATAGATTGTAAAAAAAATATTGCGAAACGAGCTCGCACATGAAGGTTTCCGTAATGACATATCTTGGGGGCACCCCTAAATTTTTTTATTTTATTTAATTATTAATGTTTGTTGTTATAGCGGCAAAATAAATAAAATACAGAAAACAATCAACTGCCTAATTTTTACGGTTCATGAGATACAGCCCACTGACAAACAGATAGACGGATAGCCGCAGGCTTAGTAATAGGGTATGCTGGCGGGACGGGACCCTAAAAAATCACATGTAGTCACGTACAAAATTACGTGTTTTGCAAATAAAAATAACAAAACTAATATTTTTTTATATACCTATGCATCTTCGGAGAAATTGTAATTTTTCAAAAAAAAAAAAAACGCTGTTTTGCTTTATCTCCTCAAATACTATAATTTATATGTAACTATCTTTTTTTAAATAAATTTTTATGTCACTTTTATTTTAATCAAAAATCTGTTCATTGTCCCTTTCAGCTTTTATCTGTAGTTCAGAAAAAACCTGAAAAATTTTGGTCGCGGAACTTATCGATACAGAAAATGTACGTTCGATTGTTGTGGATGTAGACATTTGTACTATGATTTTATGCTACATTTTCGTGTATCAAAGGTTTTTCGATAATATTGATCAAGGTTTGCAGGTGTTTTAAAGCATTAAATCTAATAAAGAAATTCCCGGGAATTCCCGGGAAACCGCAAAAAAAAACCCGACTTCGGGAATGACGTATTTCCCGGGAATTCCCGATTCCCGGGAACCGGGAACGAAACCCTACTCTACAGTGTGAACTTCAATGGATGTCGCTCAGGATAGAATTGTAAAAAAGTTATTTTACCAGTCTGTGGTTAGAATGCGGTTTCAATGGTAAATATTTGTACCGGTACATGACTAGTACTTCGCTCCAAATAGACAAATGTTTCAACATTGTTGCAGTTAGCTGAATGTATCAGCATGAGGCGGGAGATTGAATTTTTTCAATTCTCTTTTATTTTTAGGGTTCCGTTAAGAAAAAATACGGAACCCTTATAGGATCACTTTGTTGTCCGTCCGTCTGTCAAGACCCTTTTTCTCCGCAATCCTATAAGGTATTTCCCGTTGACCTAGAATTATGAAATTTGGCAAGAAGCAAAGTCATGTAGCACAAGTAAAGGAAGAAATCCGAAAACCGTAGATTTTTAGTTAAATCACAAAAAAATTACGTTATCGGAAAAAGGGGTTGCGCGAGTCCGACTCGCACTTGGCCGGTTAAATATTTAGCCATATTGTTCTACTTACTTGTTATAAGGTAAAAAAAACAATAAAAACTTGAAAATAATCAAATTTCCCATCTATTTGTCAGCTAAACACATCCCTCGCTACACATTTCTAGTGGACATGCAGCCTTATGCGAGTTCCCTGTCCGCGCGGAACAGTTTCAAAAGAAGAACATTCGGCCCCATTTTTGCACAGATTTTGACACGCGAAGTACATAGAAGGTATAATAATCTGTAAAGAGCGTGTCTCGCCATCAAACTTCATAGTTTGGCGAGAAGTGTATGTTATATTTAATTATGTACTTATCATTTATTTTCAATAAAAAAAAAAATACACTCACGTCATCTATTTAGATGTATATCTGTGGATATACTGCTTTTTTGTTTGTAAATACATACTTATTGTACATAATTACACCCAGACTCAGGACATAAATGCATGCCCTGTGTGGGAATTGAACCCACGACCTGCGGCGCGCGAACGCACAACGGGTCAGTTGGCGAAGCTTTTTTTTTATACTACTTAGGTAGCAAACAAGCATACGGCCCGCCTGATCGTAAGCGGTTACCGCAGCCTATGGACGCTTGCATCACCAGGGGTGTTACTCGCGTGTTGCCGACCCTGCAGAAATCTCTACACACCCTTTTTGAAGAACCCCATGCTGTACTCCATTGGGAAAACCACGGCAGGGAGCTCATTGCACAGTCCGAGCGTCCGCGGAAGGAAGCTCCTTTGAGATCGCACAGTTCGAAACAATTTTGGTTCCAATATGTGGGGATGGACTACCCATCGATGGCGAGAGTTGCGATGGTAGAATGTAGCCGTGGGCATCATCTTAAACAATTCTTCAGAACACTGTCCGTTATACAAGCGGTAGAATACACATAAGGAGGCAAAGTCTCTCCTCAGACTGAGGGGCTCTAGACCGCTTGTGAGCTCGAGATCGTTAACAATTCTAGCAGCACGTCGCTGAACCGAGTCTAAAGGCCTAAGCTGGTATCCAGGTGCTCCCGCCCATAGATGACAGTAGTACTCCATATGATGCCGGACCTGTGACTTATAAAGTTGCAGTCTTTGCCCCGATGTGAAGTACTGCTTCGCTTATTTGAGCACTCCAAGCTTTTTGGATGCCAGCTTAACCTTGTCATCTAAGTGACTACGGAACAAAACGTCGCTAGAAATATCGACGCCAAGCTTGTATGTACAAAGGAATAAAATAACAAGTAATTTGGTTTACGTGATATTACACTAATTTAAACATTTCAGAAACACACTGATCATAAGGAATTTAAATACAATGATGCTTGACCTAATTAACAAATAGTCGTCTATATACCAATATTCAATGCTAATTGGACAGCAGCGAGTATCTTCGTCCTCCTGAGTTTCATTCAATCAGATGTCGGGTACATTTCTGATGTAGCATCCGTCCGAGGGGAGCATCTTGAGCTAATAGTACTATGTAGTAGCTGTTGAAGTATGTCTGTAATATTTTTTTTCAAATTATCCAGTTTTGTATCAATTTTTGTTTCTAATTTATCAATTTTCGTATCTATATTTCTTTCTAAAGTATCAATTTTATCGATCGGTTTCAGTATATATATGTTTTTGTAATCAGAGTAAATAATATTGTTATTGCTATCAAACGCCATGCCAGCAAGACGGTCAATCGAAATTAATTTTCTGACCGTATTACTACCATTGATGATCCGATATATCCCATCACCGGTAACAAAATAAATGTTATCATTTACATCTGTACAAAAATCTAAAATTCTAACATTAGTCCCATTGAACAAAATAACAGCAGTTATTCCTTTCTTCTGTCTGTACACCACTCCGCCATTACTAAAATAGACGTTGTCTTCGTCGTCAATTAGAAGTCTATCTGCTTTATTATCCAGATCAACATATTTTGTGGATTGTCCATCAATAAATTTATAAACAGTACTTGATCTATCATTGGTATAATATAAAGCTCCTCTTACATACGCGTTCCACACACTGATATTTGTAAGTCCGACCAGTACCGGCTTATCAGTGCTGTTATTGTATTTGTATAAGCCTGTATTAGAACCTATATACAACGTTTGAGTTGCCTGATCAACGGTGAGGTGGTGAGGATGTAATACTCCTTCAAAATATTTAATCTTTTTTGTATTTAAGTTTATCGTTCCTGATATGGTCAGGTTTTTGTATTCACGGAAATACAAATTGTTTGAAGTGTCAACGCGCAGAAAATGTGGCTCTATTAAATTTCCATATATTTCTTCTGCGCGGAGTCGCACGCCGTCTATGATGACGTCAGGCATGACGTCAGGCATGACGTCAACCATGACGTCAGCTCGGACGCTCATCACACACGCGACACATGTGATAATGATGAACAACATTCTGATCTGAAATATAAATCAAATTGCTAGTTGAATGTTGTATTTATACACGAAATAATATATTAACTCCTAATGTATTTTGGGTCGTGGGTTCGATTCCCACACAGGGCATGCATTTGTGTGCATGAACATGTCTGTATGTCCTGAATCTGGACTAATCTAATAATATATATAAAATGCTTTTGTGGGTACGTAAATACGCAGTTTTCTCAATCACCACCAACCCCAATCAACTTCCCGTTGGGGTGGTAAATACCCCTTGGTCTCCAGGTGGTAGTAAGGGAGTTTGGTCGCGGTGGGTGGAAGGGGTTGGTTGTGGGTGGCGAAAATGTTAAAACACATATTGCTGTCCTTTTCTAACGCATGAGGACTTCTGAAAAGATCTCAAAATTTCTGGAATGGAAAGTTCCAAAATGTGTAAAACGGTTATAATCGATCTGGAATGTACCAGAAAGTTCAACAAATATCTGGAATAAGCTAGAAAATTCTAGAGTGAATGCAAACTATTATAATCGATATAGCATGTTTTGAGAAAGTTCTACAAATTACTGGCTTCATCTAGAAAGTTCCAAAATGTCCAAAACTAATAACAGTTTTATCGAATAGAGTTAGAATGTTCGAGAACGTTCTAGAAATTTCCCGAATTTTCTGGAATGTTCCAAAATGAGTGCAATTTATTATGATCGATTTAGAATGATCGAGAAAGTTCTAGAAATTTTCCGAAAGATCGGGAAAATTCCAAAATGAGTGCAATTGATTATGATCGATTTAGAATGTTCGAGAAAGTTCTAGAAATTTCTAGAATGATTTAGGAAGTTCCAAAATGAGAAGAAGAAAGATATTTATTATGATCGATGTAGAATGTTCGAGAAAGTTCTAAAATGAGTGCAATTTAAAATGTTAGAGAAAGTTCAATTTTTTTTTGGATTGATCTGGAAAGTTCCAAAATGTGTACGAGTGTTATTATTGATCTAAATAAAATAACCAAATCGAAATCGAAAATAGAAATCTATAATATCTGTTAAAAATGTATCCTTATATATTTTTATACCACTAAATATGCGATGTATTTTAACCCGAGCAACGCCGGGATTCGCTGCTAGTTATGTATAATAAGTATATATTTACAAACAAAAAAAAAGAATATATGTATTGTAGTTATTGACGGAATGCCTTTGTCGACTTAAGCCACTAATAGACGTTCCGACGGTTGGACTTCTAGGAGGCGGGGCGACCTGCCGCAGGACCTGTGGTCGGAGCGTACATACGTAGCGTGGCAGAACCGACATGATTATTATTAATACCGGTCGGACCTCCTGCCACTCTGCATACCTACGTTCCGACCGCAGAAGAGGTGGGGCGTCCGACCGTAGGAACGTCTGTTACTAGTATAAGACCGACCGCATACTATAAGAAATTTTCTTTATTTTTTGGACGTCAGACACGTCAGAATTTTCGGATAGTATGCGGGGTCTAGAACAAAATGTATGAGGAAAGTGCCTTCCGGCGGGCGTCAGAAATTTCTTATAGTTTGCGGCCGGCCTAAAGGATCACAATGCGATATACTATGGGAACAATTCGACTATTTCAAATGTGAATAGTACATACCTTCACTGTTTGAAATTGCAGAAATATGTAACAAAAGCCTCTCAAAATATAAAAACAAACAAGTAATAGTGTCACACGTGGCAGCTACTCAGCTAGGTGATAGTAACTAACGAACGAACGAATAAACAGATGCGTAAATCTTTGGAATTGGAAATAAATTAAAATAAGGTGATAACCTAATTAAACTTATATTCAAGATAAAAATATGGCAAAGTGCGAGTATAGACGGTTCCGTGCAAAAATAATAAATACAATCCAATTGTGTTGTTTTGCATCTCAAGTTGATTAATTATCCAATTTTGTTAAAAGAAACAGCAAACTCGCATGGTAGTAAGCAGTTTACATTGCCTACAGCGTCAAAACAATTTCTACACAACCTTCTTGAAGAACTTACTTCCCTGGGAAAACCACTACATATTAGAGTATCGAAGTTTTTCATATCGGCTCATTTTGTCTGCCGAAATATCGGATGATTTCGTGGTCCGCTGTGTTTCTGTTTCAAGAATCATGCCAATCGACACCACGGCTGCCCCATTTCAAAACCTAGTAAGGGACACTTTTTACAAAAATCGTTTTATTGCATAATCTTGCTAACCTAATAAGTCCCTACCAAATAAAAAAAACACCAGCGTTTTAAACTCACACTAAAGCGGATATATTTAAACATCGATACCTAGTAAGTACACCATTCACTCCCTCGTGTCCTCTTTAAAACCACTTTAACCAATCAAAACCTAGTAAGTCTCTGGACTTGCTAAGTTCTTAAATGGTAACTTAATGATATAACACTATACTACGATAGAATACTACGTTATGAAACTAATTGCTACATGATACTTCCTATGTAATGTCAATTATCAAAGTTAGTAAGGGGTATAAAATATGTAATATACACATGTATAAAAATATTTCTAGTACTATGTGTTCATTATTTAGTATTGTTTATAACCAATAGCATTTTTTTTACCTAACATAAATACTTTTCATAGGCTGACCTATTTTACGTTTATGCGCTCTCCTGTAAAATTTCGTTTTAAGTCCTTACTAGGTTTTGAAATGGGGCAGCCGACCACACAGCAAATAATCAAACTTACGCCCGCGCGAGTATGATTTGATGCCGCGTTCAGAAACTAACAGTCGCGGCAATGTTGCCGGAGACGTTTTATCTCTTGGCAGCGCTGGCTCCTAACACGGGAATTTGTATTCGACATCATGAGATAAGGTACTCAGAACAGAAGATGGGCTACAAAATAAGTGGTGTCTCTTTTTATTATTAATAGTATTTTTAAGGCGATGATAGCTCAGTGGTAGTGACGTCGGATACCGAGACGAAGGTCCCGGGTTCGAATCCTACAATGAGCTTGAGCTTTCGGTGAAGGAAAACATCGTGAGGAAACCATAGCACGGTGGTAGGGTACTTTACCAGCCTGGCTGGCTACCACCCTCAAGTTGAAAAACTGTCGCCAAGCACCAAGGTTTCCAAATATAATATTACATTTTGCAATGGTAAGGGTAAGAATAACTATCTAATATTACTAAATAGTACATGAAAAATAATTAATTTTGCATGTAAAGCTTTTTAATTTTAAACATTATCACACAATATACAATGGAACATATTAAAGAATCATTTTATGATAAAGATTACATAAATAAATAGATTACGGGTTAGCAAGGTGAGTTAAGCAATGCTTTATGAACACTGAACACAATACTCTGAACAAACAATCGAGGGACTAGCACAAAAGCAAAGCATCGAAATCATATCGATGGGGAAAAGAGATATTGCTTTTTATATATTACTATAACTAGCTCTTCCCCGCGGTTTCACCTGCGTTCTCAGGATAAAGGAGCCTATGTCCTTCTCCATACCATAGGCTATCAGCATGCCAAATTTCATGATGATCCGTTGAGTAGTTGAGGCGTGAAAGCGCAACAAACAAACAAACTCACATTCGTATTTACGGATAGTATGGATTAAAGTTAGGATAACTCTCTCAACCTCTAGCATCATGGTTTTACCTACTCCTACCCAAATTTGTAACAAATGATAATGAAACAAGTAGGTACATTATCATTTGTTATAAATTAAAATATTGTTAAAAATTATAAAATTAATTTCTGTCATAAAATTTTCAGAAATACACTGACCCGGAAATTAAATACAATTATGATTGAACTAATTAACAAGTAGGTGTTTATATACCAATATTCAATGCTAATTGGACAGCAGCGAGTATCTTCGTCCTCCTGAGTTTCATTCATACAGATGTCGGGTACATTTCTGATGTAGCATCCGTCCGAGGGGAGCATCTGGACCTAATAGTACTATGTAGTAACTTTTGAAGTATGTCTGTAATATTTTTTTCCAAATTATCCAGTTTCGTATTCATTTTTGTTTCTAAATTATCAATTTTGGTTTCTAAATCATACATTTTTTTATTGATTAGTCTTTCCGAATGATCAATTTTTGTATCAATATAATCTAATTTCTCGTTCATTTTGTCGATCGGCTTCAGTGTGTATATGTTTTTGCCATCAGAGTAAATAATATTGTTTTTAGTATCAAACGACATTTCCCACAGATGGTCGATTGAAATTAATTTACTGACCGTATCACTACCATTGATTATCGCATTAGATGTAATAAAGTAAACGTTGCCATTAAGGTGGCCCTCTGTGGCCGGCGCAACTTCAACGCAAGCATAGTCTAAAAGCTTGTTGTTTCATCCAACGTAATGTTTGACTGCGAAAAAAGAGAGACAGCATCAGAGCCGTCGGTTATCAGTCGGTAAATTCCGCTGATCACTCGCGGCCGCTTCGCTAGGTCGTCATTCATGATTTCGCATTCATAAAACTTGTTCCAGGAGTATACTTCTTGTGAAAAAATCTTACAAGTTTGTAAAAAAAAAGTTAGTTATTTAGAATCTCCAATACATTTGCAAGCCTGGTATCTAAATATTTTCTTTACTTTTACAATTTATAGGCACATTAGATATGGCTAAAGTTCAGGCAAAAACGCTGTTCTTCGGAGGCTTTGACTGAACATGTTTCACACTTTTTTTAAATTACGCCTTGATACACGGCTAGATATAGTGCACAAGATACTAATTTGTTCAAAACATCTAACGAAAAATGTTTAACAACGCCATGATAAGTACAGAGGTTTACTATGAAAAGTATGACGAATTGAGTCCTCTTAATATCCATACTAAAATCATTTACCAAATGACCATTGTAAAAGTAATAGCCTCTTCTCCTTTTTTTTTGTCTGTACACCACTCCGCCGTTACTAAAGTAGATATTGTCTTCTTTGTCAATTAGAAATCTATCTACCTCTTTAACTAGTTCAACATATTTTGTGGATTGTCCATCAATGAATGTATAAACAGTATTTCTTGCACCATCAGTATAATATAATGCTCCTCTAAAATACGCGTTCCACACATCGACACCTACAAGTCCGACCCGTTTTGCTTTATCAGTGCGGGAATTGTATTTGTATAAGCCTGTAGTAGTTCCTATATATACCTCTTGAGTTGCCTGATCAACAGTCAAGTCATTAGCTTCACTGACTCTTTCAATATATTTTAGCACTTTGTATTTAAGTTTATGGTTCCTAATAATTTCTGCTTGCTGTTAACGAGATGTAATCAACGCGTAGAAAATATGGGTCGTTTAAATTTTCATATAATATGTCTGCGCGGTAACTTACGTCTTCAATGATGATATCAGTCATGACGTCAGCTCGGACATTCATCACACATACGACACATATGATGATGATATTGAACATAATCCTGATCTGAAATAGAAATAAAATGAAATGTGTGTGAAATGAAGTAAAGGGGTACGTACAAATTCCATTGAAAATTACTTAGATGAAGTTGTTGTGTAAAACAGGTAGTAAATAGCCCCCTTCTAAGCCCGCTAATTGTAGACTAACGCAGTAGGTGGTTGACAAACCAGAATTGTATTGTCGATTAAAGGACTACAATGCAAAATGTCATGGCTAACTTTCTTACCTCCTTAGTCGTTTGAAACTATAGAAATATGTAACATAAAACCTTCCAAAATATAAAAATCAAGTAACAGTATCACACGTGGCAGCCACTTAGCTGGGAGACAGCATAGAACACTTACTCTGGCTGGGTGACAGTAACGCTTTACTGTAAAGTGCTTTGTTTATAAATAGTAAGGTAAGATAAAAAGGTAAGGTAGGTCAAATCCGTAATACGATAACCAATGATTGTATAAGTAGAAGAGGTAGATAAGTTATATGCACTCCGCGAGTGGCACGTTAAAACTTTGCTAGTTAGATCACTTAGTGTCGTGAAATGGTCATCTTTGAAGGCCTAAGGCTCTGAAATACGTTAACAGTGAGATTAAAAAAAAATATCTTACATTCTGGTATAAACTTCTAACTGTTCATTTTAAAAAAATCTAGGATAAAATACTATGTGATAAAAATTGTTGAAATGATGCTGTTTTCAGCTTTAAAATTGCTACTGCTTCTAAACTACTTGAGATATTTTCATGGCTCTTACAAGAAAATATTGCTAGTAAAGTCTAAAAACTGTTCATTTGAATTGTTAAAATGACGTATAGTTTGACGTAAGGTATTATATACTATATGCACAACAAACGGCAGAGAGGGGGTCCGTGCCCCGTGCGCATATGAGTCGCGTCAGAGCGTCAACGACATGACAGTGTGCCATTTATGAAGTTCAAATCTTGTGTAGGTGACCTATCTACCTCCTTTACTTATAATATCATTGGCGATAACCTTATTGAACTTATTCTCAAGATAATTATGTGAAAATACAGCAAAGTGAAAGTTAAATACCAGCATGGATTGGAAGGTTCCGTTCAAAAATAATAAAACCAACCTGATTGTGTGGTTCTGTATCTCAAGTTTATTATCCAATTTAGATATGAAATTATTAGTATCGGTTCAAAATCAAAGTCAAAACCATGTAATGAGTTGAGGCCTTAGTAGGGCGCTTATGAAGGTCAAAGCTGAATTGAAGTTACAACTGTAAATATCACGTAAATACAGTACCATCCGTTCGTAATAGTTTAAAAGAAAACTCTGTTTTAGCCGTAAATTCGGTTTTTTATACAACTAAAGTACAGCTTGCCTGGTGGTAAGCAGTTTCCATCCTATAGCATGACCCCTAGTGTTATTATTCAGTATAGGCTATTGTCGTTCAAGAAAATTAAATACGATAATGATTGAACTAATTTACAACATTGTATCAGTTTATTTACCATTAAATAAAGGGAGAACAGCGACGTCGACATATTTTGCTCCACCTGAGCTTAATTCATTTCAGTTCTTGAGCTAATAGCACTTTCTAATATCTGTTGAAGTATGTCTGTAATATTTTTTTCCAAATTATCCAGTTTTGTATTAATTTTTGTTTCTAAATTATCAATTTTAGTATCAATTTGTGTTTCTAAATCATCAATTTTTCGATTTATTATTCTTTGTGAATTGTCAATATTATCTAATTTCTCCTTAATTTTATCAATAGGTTTCAGTATGTATATGTTTTTGGCATCGGAGTAAATAATATTGTTTTTATCATCAAACGTCAGACCCCGGAGATCGTTGAATGAAATTACTTTTCTGACCGTATCACTACCATTGTAGATCTGATATAATGCATTAAGTGTAAAAAAGTAAACGTTTCCATTTATATCGGTAGTAACATCTCTTACCAAATCTTCATTGTACAGAATAACAGCTTTTTCTCCTTTCTTTTGTCTGTACAATACGTAGTCATTACTAAAATAAATGTTTTCTTCTTTGTCAATTACAAGTTTTTCTGCTATGTCGTCCAGTTCAACATACTTTGTGGATTGCCCATCAATGAACGTGTAAACAGTACTTGTTTTACCATTTGTATAATACAAATCTCCTCTGAAATACACGTTCCACACATTGACACCTGTAAGGCCGATACATTCCGCTTTATCAGTGCTGGAATTATATTTATATAAGCCTGTAGTAGTCCCTATATATAACGTTTTAGTTGTCTGATCAACGGTGAGGTGGTTAATATATGTGACTCCTTCAATATATTTAAGCACTTTTGTATTTAAGTTTATTGCTCCTACTAAATACGCCATTCGTGCGGTGTCTTCTACAATATATAAAATGTTTGAGGTGTCATCAACACGCAGTAAATATGGGCCGTTTAAATTTTTATATAATACTAGCTTTATAGCCCGCGACTTCGTCCGCGTAGATTATTTCTTTTTTCTAGATATGAATCATTGTAACAATATAGAGCTTTGTTCATGGCTATTGTCCGCCACTACGTGTGATATTGACAAAAGTTCACCTAGATTAAGAGCTCATATGCGAGGATGCTACATTAAACTGAAACAGTCCTGCCGCAAATCAACTCTAGCAAATTTCAGAGTTTTTCCCTGTGACTACAAACCTTAATTAGGAACTGTTATCTTTTGAATTCAAACGGAAGGTGATTTGGGATCAATGGTATACGCGGCAAGAAGACTGTTTCTCCTCTGGCAGAACCAGTAAATATTTTGGCCTCAATAACATTGCGGCGATGGACGATGAGTCTTTTACTTGATCCGACCATCTTGTTGGTGAACGACCACGTAGTCGTTTTCCTTCCGTGTTCCCAACTATGATCAGATTTCCAAACTTTCATCGCCTTTGCGCACCATGTGGCCGAAATACGAAAAAATACGTTGGTGGCATATGGTGGACAATCGTGTTTTAATTTGGAGCTGCGATAGGATTGATGCATTGTTGCGTTTAGCGGTCCAAGGTATTTCCAACATCCGTCTCCAGCACCACATCTCGAATGCATCAATCCTTTTTCTTTCTCGGGCCAGTATAGTCCACGCTTCCACTCCATACATGAAAATGAGGGATACCAATGCTCGTATTAACCGGATCTTTGTTTTAATACCGATTCCTCTCTTTTTCCTGATGTTGTTTAGGTGAGTCATTTCAATACGCCAATACCATGAGCCGAAATAATAAATATATTAAGTGACGTTTACTTTGAAACTGAATGACTTACATACATCCCATACCCTGTCGGGGGTGGAATTGTCAAAAAAGCTGAGATAACAACACATTAATTTTCAATCGTCAGCCTAAACACAAAATTTGAAGATTCTAATTTTAAAACTGACGGACTTGCATACAAACTGTCATCCCCTATTTTACCCTCTTAGGGGTGGAATTTCCAAAAATCCTTCCTTAGTGGATGCCTCCACTGTATAATATTAAATTTAATGAACTTTACTTTGAAATTGAAGGACTTGCATACACAACTTCATCCCCCTTTTCCTCCCTTCGGCGGTGGAATAATCACAAACGCTGAGATAACTATACATTAATTTTCAATCGTCAGCCTAAACACAAAATTTGAAGATCCTAACTTCAAAACTGACGGACTTGCATACAAACTTTCATCCCTTATTTTACTCTGTTAGGGGTGGAGTTTCCAAAAATCCTTCCTTAGTGGATGCCTACACCGTATAATAATACATTTAGTGAAGTTTACTTTGAAATTGAAGGACTTGCATGCATAACTTCATCCCCCTTTTCCTCCCTTCGGTGGTGGAATTATTACAAACGCTGAGATAACTATATAATAGGTCTTTACCTATGAAATTGCCGTTCTGCAGTACTGGCCATTTCAAATCAAAATAATTATTGTTTGGCTAAGAATTCTAATTTCAAATTAATTTTATTTTAAAAACATGGAATTCTTTTTCCAAAAGTAGTCATTTGTTTATTGATTAGTGTTACATTTTCATCGCATTTCAATCTTTTTCGTCATCATGGATACGTTAAAAATTCGAGTAATTATGGAATATGAGTACCGTCGTGGCAGCAACGCGGCACAAGCGACACGCAACATCAACGACGTTTACGGAGCTAACACTACAAACCAACGCACCACCTGTTATTGGTTTGCTCGCTTCCGTTCTGGGAATTTCGACCTGAAAAATGAACCTCGCGGTCGTCCGAAGACTTTGGTCGACAATGACGAATTAAAGGCGATTATGGAAGCTGATGATACACAATCGACGGCTGAATAAGCATCAGCTTTCGACGTTAGCGTCAAAACAATATTGGTCCATTTGCGTCAAATTGGCAAGGTAAAAAAGCTTGACAAATGGGTGCCCCACGAACTCAATGATCGCCAGCTCGAAGTACGCGTCGAAACGTGCCTTGCATTACTCAACAGACACACAAATGAAGGAATTTTGAACCGCATTGTTACCTGCCATGAAAAATGGATTCTGTTTGATAACCGCAAGCGCTCAGCAAGTTGGTTGGATCCTGGTTCAGCACCTAAACAATGCCCTAAACGAAAACTTACCCCTAGAAAAGTAATGGTCACTGTTTGGTTGTCTAGCGCCGGTGTGATTCATCACAGCTTCTTACCAAACGGGGTGAGCATTACTGCAGGTGTGTACTGTGAAGAACTGAACACAATGATAGAGAAGCTGGCACATCTCCAACCAGCATTGGTCAATAGCTCGTCTCCGCTGCTCCTGCACGATAACGCGCGACCTCATACTGCACAGCAGACGGTCTCCAAGTTGCAAGAACTGGGGTTGGAAGTTCTCCGTCATCCGCCCTACTCACCAGACCTTGCGCCTACAGACTACAACTTTTTCCAGAATTTGGATAACTTCTTGGCGGGAAAAAAAATCAATACCCGAGAGGCAGTGCAAAATGCCTTTGAAGAATTTGTTGCCTCCCGTCCAGCTGATTTCTTTAAGAAGGGCATCAATAAACTGCCACTGCGTTGGCAAAGATGCATTGATTGCATGGGTGATTACTTCGATTAATACAAATAAAAAATACATGAATAAAAATCGTTTAAATTTTTTCATACAAAACGGCAATTTCATAGGTAAAGACCTAATATTAATTTTCAATCGTCAGCCTAAACACAAAATTTGAAGATCCTAACTTCAAAACTGGCGGACTTGCATACAAACTTTCATCCCTTATTTTAGACCCTTAGGCACCCCTAAGGGTCTAAAATAAGGGTCTAAAATAAGGGAATGTCCAAAAATCCTTCCATAGTGGATGTCTACACCGTATAATAATACATTTAGTGAAGTTTACTTTGAAATTGAAGGACTTGCATACACAACTTCATCCCCCTTTTCCTCCCTTCGGCGGTGGAATAATCACAAACGCTGAGATAACTATACATTAATTTTCAATCGTCAGCCTAAACACAAAATTTGAAGATCCTAACTTCAAAACTGACGGACTTGCATACAAACTTTCATCCCTTATTTTACTCTGTTAGGGGTGGAGTTTCCAAAAATCCTTCCTTAGTGGATGCCTACACCGTATAATAATACATTTAGTGAAGTTTACTTTGAAATTGAAGGACTTGCATGCATAACTTCATCCCCCTTTTCCTCCCTTCGGTGGTGGAATTATTACAAACGCTGAGATAACTATATAATAGGTCTTTACCTATGAAATTGCCGTTCTGCAGTACTGGCCATTTCAAATCAAAATAATTATTGTTTGGCTAAGAATTCTAATTTCAAATTAATTTTATTTTAAAAACATGGAATTCTTTTTCCAAAAGTAGTCATTTGTTTATTGATTAGTGTTACATTTTCATCGCATTTCAATCTTTTTCGTCATCATGGATACGTTAAAAATTCGAGTAATTATGGAATATGAGTACCGTCGTGGCAGCAACGCGGCACAAGCGACACGCAACATCAACGACGTTTACGGAGCTAACACTACAAACCAACGCACCACCTGTTATTGGTTTGCTCGCTTCCGTTCTGGGAATTTCGACCTGAAAAATGAACCTCGCGGTCGTCCGAAGACTTTGGTCGACAATGACGAATTAAAGGCGATTATGGAAGCTGATGATACACAATCGACGGCTGAATAAGCATCAGCTTTCGACGTTAGCGTCAAAACAATATTGGTCCATTTGCGTCAAATTGGCAAGGTAAAAAAGCTTGACAAATGGGTGCCCCACGAACTCAATGATCGCCAGCTCGAAGTACGCGTCGAAACGTGCCTTGCATTACTCAACAGACACACAAATGAAGGAATTTTGAACCGCATTGTTACCTGCCATGAAAAATGGATTCTGTTTGATAACCGCAAGCGCTCAGCAAGTTGGTTGGATCCTGGTTCAGCACCTAAACAATGCCCTAAACGAAAACTTACCCCTAGAAAAGTAATGGTCACTGTTTGGTTGTCTAGCGCCGGTGTGATTCATCACAGCTTCTTACCAAACGGGGTGAGCATTACTGCAGGTGTGTACTGTGAAGAACTGAACACAATGATAGAGAAGCTGGCACATCTCCAACCAGCATTGGTCAATAGCTCGTCTCCGCTGCTCCTGCACGATAACGCGCGACCTCATACTGCACAGCAGACGGTCTCCAAGTTGCAAGAACTGGGGTTGGAAGTTCTCCGTCATCCGCCCTACTCACCAGACCTTGCGCCTACAGACTACAACTTTTTCCAGAATTTGGATAACTTCTTGGCGGGAAAAAAAATCAATACCCGAGAGGCAGTGCAAAATGCCTTTGAAGAATTTGTTGCCTCCCGTCCAGCTGATTTCTTTAAGAAGGGCATCAATAAACTGCCACTGCGTTGGCAAAGATGCATTGATTGCATGGGTGATTACTTCGATTAATACAAATAAAAAATACATGAATAAAAATCGTTTAAATTTTTTCATACAAAACGGCAATTTCATAGGTAAAGACCTAATATTAATTTTCAATCGTCAGCCTAAACACAAAATTTGAAGATCCTAACTTCAAAACTGGCGGACTTGCATACAAACTTTCATCCCTTATTTTAGACCCTTAGGCACCCCTAAGGGTCTAAAATAAGGGTCTAAAATAAGGGAATGTCCAAAAATCCTTCCATAGTGGATGTCTACACCGTATAATAATACATTTAGTGAAGTTTACTTTGAAATTGAAGGACTTGAATACACAATTTCATCCCCCTTTTCCTCCCTTCGGTGGTGGAATTATTACAAACGCTGAGATAACTATATATTAATTTTCAATCGTCAGCCTAAACACAAAATTTGAAGATCCTAACTTCAAAACTGACGGACTTGCATACAAACTTTCATCCCTTATTTTAGACCCTTAGGGGTGGAATGTCCAAAAATCCTTCCATAGTGGATGTCTACACCGTATAATAATACATTTAGTGAAGTTTACTTTGAAATTGAAGGACTTGAATACACAATTTCATCCCCCTTTTCCTCCCTTCGGTGGTGGAATTATTACAAACGTTGAGATAACTATATATTAATTTTCAATCGTCAGCCTAAACACAAAATTTGAAGATCCTAACTTCAAAACTGACGGACTTGCATACAAACTTTCATCCCTTATTTTACCCCCTTAGGGGTGGAATTTCCAAAAATCCTTCCTTAGTGGATGTCTACACCGTATAATAATACATTTAGTGAAGTTTACTTTGAAATTGAAGGACTTGCAATACACAACTTCATCCCCCTTTTCCTCCTTTCGGTGGTGGAATTACCACAAACGCTGAGATAACTATATATTAATTTTCAATCGTCAGCCTAAACACAAAATTTGAAGATCCTAACTTCAAAACTGACGAACTTGCATACAAACTTTCATCCCTTATTTTAACCCCTTAGGGGTGGAATTTCCAAAAATCCTTCCTTAGTGGATGTCTACACCGTATAATAATACATTTAGTGAAGTTTACTTTGAAATTGAAGGACTTGCATACCCAACTTCATCCCCCTTTTCCTCCCTTCGGTGGTGGAATTATCACAAACGCTGAGATAACTACACATTAATTTTCAATCGTCAGCCTAAACACAAAATTTGAAGATCCTAACTTTAAAACTGACGGACTTGCATACAAACTGTCATCCCCTATTTTACCCTCTTAGGGGTGGAATTTCCAAAAATCCTTCCTTAGTGGATGCCTCCACTGTATAAGGTAACTTTGTGCAAAATTTCAAATCTCTAGGTCCAGCGGTTTGGGCTGTGGGCTGATATATCAACAATCAGTTTATCATTTTATATATTTAGATTTCTGTGCGGTGACGCACGCCGTCGATAATGACGTCAGGCATGACGTCAGCTCGGACGCTCATCACACACGCGACACATGTGATAATGATGAACAACATTCTGATCTGAAATAGAAATCAATTGTAATTTGAAAGATGTATTTACCTGAAGGCATGAAATAATTTATTGACATTAAATATTTTTTTATTTTAAGTTCATGTAGTTTTGGTGGAATAAAGGAAAATGATCAATAAATACTACTCTTTCAAAGATTAATTATATTTACAAATAAAACTGTCAAAACACGGCAATTCAACTTATTATTTTTAAGGTTACTAAATTTTGTTATATTAAGGGTAAACATCAGTACCGAGGCGGGGAATTTGTTCAAACAATCGTTGAATGGTGCAAAAAAATTGAAAAAAATATATTTTCTTTGATTTAGATTAGCGCTGCCGTGCTGCTGAGGTTGTTTAGGTATTTATGTGAGCAATACCATTTACCATCAGGACCAGGTGGTTGACGAACCAGAATGTCTTCGTCGACTAAAGAAACACAATGCAAAATACCATGGGAACAATTCGTCCACAGTTAAAATGTGAATAGTACTTACTTAGTCGTTTGTAATTACAGAAATATGTAACAAGTCGTTTGTAATTACAGAAATATGTAACAAATAGGCTCGCAAAATATAAATATAATTTACTCTGTCACACGTGGCAGCCACTAAGGTAGGTGGTAGTAAGCCGCGCTATTTATACGAAGTGCTTTGTTTATAAACAGGTCGGTCAAAGACGAATTAATGTTAAAAAATAAGGCGATAACCCTATATTTTACCTCGTATGTTACAAAACTTAATTGTACTTTTATTTTCAATATAATTATGTTAAAAATAAGGCAAAGTGTAAATTAGATTCGAGTATGGACGGTTCTGTGCAAAAATAATTATGGTAGATCATTGAGATATTATTACTACGTATAGAGAAGCTATCATAAGCAAAGATTATATCCTATTTTTTTAGAGTCAACTAAAGTTCTCTTTAGCGCTGAAACAATATTAGTCGTCTAATGCCCGGTTTCAATAAACAAAAACAAATCGTTTTGCATAAAAATGCAAAACCTACCATTGGTAAGCACCAATGGTGCTAAACTGAATAGTTTACGCGAGAGACACTTCCAAAGTGGTAAAATGTGTGTCCCCCCTGTAACTTCTAAAATAAGAGAATGATAAAACTAAAAAAAATATATGATGTACATTACCATGCAAACTTCCACCGAAAATTGGTTTGAACGAGATCTAGTAAGTAGTTTTTTTTAATACGTCATAAATCGTCCACCGCAATTTACCTTTCATTCAATAGGTATTTTTGGCGTTTTTTTTTTATAGCAAAGTTGATTTAGTTAATATTATACGGAACCCTCCGTGTGAGAGTCCGTCTCTCACTTGACCGATTTTTATTCAAACTAAAGTAGCAATCAAGCCTACAGTGCACCCGGTGGTAAGCAGTTTCCATTGCCTATAACATGACCCCTAGAGTTGCTCTGTCTAGATGCCGCAGCACCAGGGGCCCTACTCACGCGTCTGACCCTGCGATAATCTCTTCATATCCAACTTGAAGAACCCCATATAGATTATATTATGGAAATGGAAGTTTATCACATCGATCAGCTCATTTTGTCTTTATAAATATCGGCCGTTGTTGTCATCCACTGTTTTTCTGTCCCTCGCATGAAAAAGTGAGCAAGGTATAAAGGCGAATATGACTTGATGCCGTGTTCTGTGAGAAACAACAGGCAATGTCGCCGGAGACGTTTTGTCTCTAGTCGGTGCTGGCCCCTAACACGGGAATTCACATTTGTCGTCATGAGATAAGGTACTAAAACAGAATTGGGCCCCGAAAATTCGTGTAGTCTGTTTTTATTTTCATCAAATATTTTATAATAATTCTATTAATAATTGCAATTTTTTGTATTTTATGACCGGAGAATATGAGTTTGTTTTCGCCACGCGGTTCCACTTTTACTATGGAACCAATAGTGAATTCTCAAAAAAAAATTTTTACTTTCCATAGTATAACAGGTGGAGATTTCAAGAAGGCATATTTTCGAAACCTATGTTGGGTTAGTTATGCTGAACAACTTTTACTATGGGACCAATAGGGAATTCTCAAAAAAAATCATTTACTTTCCATAGTAAATGTCAGCCTTGCTCGATCATAATGTATGAAAAGTAAAAAAAAAAATTGTGAGTATTCAGTGTTGGTCCCATAGTAAAAGTTGTTCAGCATGACTAACCCAACATAGGTTTCGAAAATATGCCATCTCGAAATCTCTACCCAGTATATGTCAACCTTGCTCGATCATAATGTATGAAAAGTAAAAAAAAAATTGAGTTTCAGTGCTGGTCACATAGTAAAAGTTGTTCAGCATGACTAACCCAACATTGGTTTGAAAAATATGCCATCTCGAAATCTCTACCCAGTATAATCACTACTTATACTCGTATTATACCTACTACACAATATTATCTTTACGTTTATCATAACCACAGAGTTACTTGGGCTGAAAAATCTATCGTCGAGCAACCCTCTATTAACTTCGGCAGCTGCTCTTGGAAGCTAGTTTCCGTTCTTAGCTCTGTGTGCTTCTCACCACCGGCCACATCATCTCTAAAACTAAAACAATGTAACGTCTCCTCCTGAATGTTAAGGCTGGTTCTCACCTCTCAAGCTGCATTTGGACATGCAGTTTTGTTCACATCATTGTAAAAGAAATAAGTACATTATCATTTGTTACAAAGTATATTTATAAAATTAATTTTGTACATTACATTTAGAGCTAATTAACAAACTAAGTAGAGCTTTATATACCTAATGTTAGTGTTCAGGCTATTATTAATATTATCTTGCTATTAAGTATCTTGCTCCTCCTGAGCTTCATTCATGCTGATGTACGGTACTTCGGGTACATTTTTGATGTAGCATCCGTCACGGGGGTGGGGAGGGGAGTTGAGCTAATAGTACTTTGTAATAGCTGTTGAAGTATTTCTGTAATATTTTTTTCCAAATTATCCAGTTTTGTATTAATTTTTGTTTCTAAATCATTTATTATTCTTTGCGAATTATCAATTTTTTTATCAATATCATCTAATTTCTCCTTAATTTTATCGATTGGTTTCAATATGTATATGTTTCCAGCATCAGAGTAAATAATATTGTTTTTGTTATCAAACGCCATGCCAAGAAGATTGTCAATGGAAATTATTTTATTGACCGTATCATTATCATTAAAGAACTGATATAGCGTATTAAATGTAAAAAAGTAAATGTTGTCATTTAAATCGGTTACAAAATCCATTACAAATTGAGCATCATACAAAATAACAGCTTTTTCTCCTTTTTTTTGTTTGTACAACACTCCCGCGCCATTTCTAAAATAGATGTTATCTTCTTTGTCAATCAGAAGTCGTTCTACATTATCGTCCAGTTCAACATACATTTTGGATACTCCATCAATAAATGTATAAACAGTTCTTGTACAACCTTTGGTATAATACAAAGCTCCTCTAAAATACGCGTTCCACACATTGACACCTGCTAGTCCGATGCGTTCCGCTTTGTAATTTTCAGTGTTGCAATTGTATTTGTATAAGCCTGTAGTAGAACCTATATATACCGTTTGATTTGCCTGATCAACGGTGAGGTGGTGAGGATAATTTACTCCTTCAATATATTTAAGCTCTTTTGTATTTAAGTTTATTGTTCCTAATGAATACTGGTTGTTGCTGCCTTCACGGAAATACAAATTGTTTGAAGTGTCAACGCGCAGAAAATGTGGCTCTTTTAAATTTCCATATATTTTTTCTGTGCGGTGACGCACGCCGTCTATGATGACGTCAGGCATGACGTCAGCTCGGACGCTCACCACACACGCGACACATATGATAATGATGAACAACATTCTGATCTGAAATAGAAAACAATAGTAAGTTGAATGCACCTGTAATAATGTTACCTGTAGACACGAAATGATTTGTTGTCACCTTATGTTTAATTTTTAAATTTTAGCTCATTTATTGTTGGTGAAATAAAGGAAGGTCTATAAATACATGGCCATTTTTTGATTGATTGATTGACCAAAGATTGTTAAAAGTTTAATATTGTTGTGTGAAATCGAACCCACGGCCTGCGGCGCGATAGGTGGCATCGCCGACTGGCCCATCGACAATATATTTACAGACACTCCTCGAAAAATCAAGAAAAGTTAAGTTTGCTGAAACTGAAATGCTGCTGATGCTGTTTAGGTATTTAAGGTGAGCAATACCAATTGGCTACTTTCCTAAAAAATGATATTTAGTTCGTCAGTTAGATTATCAAAAAATATTGGACACGTATTTTTTTTTTTCGCCAATCAAACAATAAATGATGAAAATATAGCCAGTTAAAGTTTCGCGTGACGACACATTTCTATACAGTTTATAATGAAATGTAACGTCACGCAAAAATACGTGTCCAGTATTTTTCGATAATCTAACTGACGGACTAAATAGAATCATATATTTTTTATCCAGGAAAGTACCCAATTAACATCAGGTGGTTGACAAACCAGAAAGTCTTCGTCGACTAAAGGATCACAATGGAAAATACCACGGGAACAATTCGTCCACACAAAAAAATGTGAATACTACTTACTTCGTCGTTTGTAATTACAGAAATATGTAACAAATAGCCTCGCAAAAAACAAAAACGTAAAAAGTAAAAACAAGTAACAGTGTACACGGGCAGCCAATCAGCTGGGTCGCGCTAAAGCCGCCGCCATTTATACGAATTCCTTTGTTTATCAATAGATAGGTAGGTCAAATTTGTGAAAATAATTTTAATATAAGGTGATAACCTAATTGTACATTTAAGTTTAAGATAATATATGAGAATATGTCTTTATTTACAACAAATATGTACAAAATACAATCTATACATAGAAAATTTCCTCAAGCCTGCCGCTGCTTCCGATTAACGGCAGGGTTCCAGGCAAGCTGACGCATTGGCGGTAAAAGCTCCCCGCCCGCTGGTCTCCGGAGGTCTCGATCAATTTTGATGACAAGGTGCGAGCAAAACGGCGAGCTTCGGACCCCCACGGTCCCATGGTCATAAGATAATTATGTTTAAAATACGGCAAAGTGCAAGTTACAGTTAGTCGAGTATGGACGGTTCCGTGCAAAAATAATAATTGCAACCTATTTTTAACCGACGAAAAAACGGTTTACAAGTCGACGCGTATATTTTTTTTTTATTTATGATCACGCATTACTTTTTACATAGTAGCCCGATTTTGATAATTCTTTTTAAATTGGATAGGGTATATATGTATACCTCGAATTTGGTCCTATAAATTTGCAAAACCTTATAAAATTCAAGTTATATTCAAAATTATTCTTTGCTTTTCAGTTTTTTCGGTGGTTAATTTTTATTGTTAAAAAGTTTTTTGTGGTACATACAAATCTCAAGTTTATTCAACAATTTTATTATGAAGCGACTAACCTGAGATAATTTAAGCTAGTAACGGTAAATAATAACATTTCAAAAGCAAATAATTATGCTGAATAGTTTTGGCATGTTTTGTATACTACTAAGGTAGCAAACAAGCAAACAGCTCGCCTGATAGTAAGCGGTTTCCGTCTTCTACAGCGCGCAGCGTGAAAATAATTTCTTCACAACTTTCTTGAAGTACTTCATCCTGCACTTCCTTGAGAATACCACTACAAAATCTTCGTAGCATAAAAAAATATAAAAAGCATCAGAACTCATTATTCTCAAAATAAAGTATGGCGCATATTTCCCAGCGAAGAAGACATTAAGTGGCGGTAAATAATTAGTTTGAACCGTCAGTCGGTATCAGTGGAGGCAAGCTTGGCCGTAACTCTTAGATAGGAAGCTGGCTTGATTTAGTGGGCGACGCGCGCGTAGCGCTGCCCGCTCGGCGCTTTGCAACTAGACCGCAACTCGTACGGCACTGTGGGGACATACTGGGGATATACATCACATACAGAATGGTTTGGTTATATATGTTTTTTGGAAGACCTCCATTGCTATTGCCAAGCCCGTTACTCTTAGATTACCACTGAGCTATCATCGCCAAGCATTACATTACACCCATTAGGGATTGTCCGCAATGAGGACATTCGGAGGAGAACGAAAACGACGGACAAAGCTCGTAGAGTTAGTAAGCTGAAGTGGCAATGGGCGGGCCACATCGCTCGAAGAGCCGATAACTGCTGGGGAAGAAAGGTTCTCGAGTGGCGACCACGTACTGGAAAGCGCGGGACGCCCTCTCACCAGGTGGACCGACGACCTGGTCAGAGTCGCTGGGCGCCGCTGGATGCAAGCGGCCCAAAACCGTTCGAAGTGGAAGTTAATGGGGGAGGCCTATGTTCAGCAGTGGACATCCTTAGGCTGATATGATGATGATGATAAGGGATTTGAAAAGTAATTATAAAAGAGAAGGGACAATGTGTAGTATCATTGTGTATATCGGCGGGCAATCGCCGTTTGTATTGAAAACACTGTTATTCATATTAACCGTATCTATTTATGAAACGGCTACTGTAAATAATTAAATTAGAACACGCACACACGTAAAATATTTCAACAATATAGCAAATATAACAATTAAATATTAAAAAGCTTGTACTTAACTCAAGGTTGTTTACTCCTTCACGTCTGAGCACGGAATAAATTTGCAAGCTCGGCTCGCTATTGCTTTTATAGTTTTTATACGCTTGGAATCTACCCTCAACGATCAACACTTTTATTTTGAATAAAATGAACGACTTCCGGTTGATTTAAAATCATAGAGTGAGCTGTCAATTAAAATACTGAATAGTTTGTAATAATTAAATAATGATTATGAAATATGAAAAGGTAAATAAATATAGCCTGAAATAATTTAAGAAATCACAATCATTTGAACAATAAAATTATAATAAACATATTCTTGCCTATTTGAAATCTTTAGAATAGCATTAAATAAGTCAGTTTTAAATATTACTTATACCGACACGATGATCGGAATTGTTTGGCGCCGACACGGCCATTCTGTTCCAGCGCGCTCTCTGCGCTGTGATCCCTTCGTAATAAACAAACTCCTGAAACATAGTTTTACTAATTCGGAGCCTATGGATTCAAAAATAAGCTGTAATATTGTATGTCAATAAATGGAGAGGCTCACCCGCCTTGGATCTAGCCGTAACGTTTGGCATCACCCAACTGGTATCTAGCCACAACGCTAGGCATCACCCGCCTTGGATCTTGCCTCAGACCAGGAAAGGATACGCATAGTGATCAGCTAGCGTTTAGGGTTGGATAGTTGGATATAGAAAATTATTTTTAAGATATGCGAGTTTACACCAATTCAACATTAGGCAAAACCCATTTTGGGTCAAACCAAAACACAACGAACAACGCAATCAACTAGGCATCACCCATTGGGATCTAGCCTCTCAAGACCAGGAAAAGGATACGCGTGGTGGCCAGCCAGCGTTTAGGGTGGGAAAGGTGGATAAGTTAGTAATCAGATATTTCACAAGGATTATCTGCTCGTCCATCCTTAACCTACTTACCGAACTTACAGTATTAAGATCTACATTTTCATCATCATCACTATGAAAGAGCTTGTAACACGGCAGAGTGCATTGCTTGTCAAATAATAATTCCATTGTAGTTTTCCCTGTAATTTTAATACAGAAGAATTATAATTGTAAATCTTAAATTGTAGAATGCCACGGTTTATCAAGTTTTACCACCAACAAGTTATCTTTTTATAATGCGTTGAACCCATGGAGGAAAGAAAGAAGCGGAGGTGCCGCAAGGCAAAATCTCTTTAGAAAGAAGCGTCGCCAAAATGCGGGTGAGAGGGGGACGAGGTAGGGCGATGGCTCCTCCCCATGATGGAAAACCTGCCCATTATTTGTAAATCCATCTAACGGTTAATGGAATTATTACAGTGTAACTGAACTAGCTATTTGTCATGTTAGTTCGTCTACCCGCCACTATGGCGTAACATAGCATGAAACTTTGTTCCAGAACATACTATGTGCGTTAGTATGGCGGGACCACATTATTTATTATTACCCATCTGCGGGCGAAAGCCTAAGGTCGGCCGCATACTATAAGAAATTTTCTGTCAGAAATTTTCGGACGCCCGCCGGAAGGCACTTTCCCCATACATTTTGTTCTAGACCCCGCATACTATCCGAAAATTCTGACGTAAAAATGTATGAGCAAGCCAATTTCTGACAGAAAATTTCTTACAGCATGCGGCCGATCTAAAGGTGGGTAATGGCCCTGATTCTGTTGTTCACAACTAAACTAAATTTAATATCACTATGTCTCTTTCTAACAAAGAACATAAGAAATTTAGTCCTGTCAAATTAGTCCAATGCTTGTTTTCAATATAATTTTAGTCGCCATCTATCGCGGTTACGCCTAAATACACGCAAAATACGACGGCAAAGATTAATTTGACAACTTAAAATATGTTCTATCCTTTTTCAATCATGTTCGTAAGAAAGAGATGAGATGTGACTAAAATTAGTTTAGTGCGATTTACAACAGAATCGGCACCATTGCTGGCCGTGACCTAATTGCCTTGCGGCATCTCCGCTTCCTTCTCTCCTCCATGGTTGAACCAGACATTATTTTGGGATTTCGGCTAAAATAATCTGTATTTGCATAGCGAAATTCCTTGCCAAACATCCGGATCAGGTCCCCTTTTACTTGATCCCAAGTGGCAGCCCATATTGCTCTGCCTTGTAGTTATAGGATTGCTTTCATGGAAGCTTCTTGCACTGTACACTGAAACTCACAAGGTCTTGTTAACATTGACACTAATCTCAAATATCATGGGAGCGTGTTTTTAGCTCTGAATGCAGCTTCTTTAGTAAATGATGTAACTAAGCTCATAACTTGTTTTAAACAAAAGCTTGGTTCTGTCTGGGACACAGATTTAAGAGCGGGTTCAGGCCGAGAAGGCCTAGAATGAGATAACCTCAGCACTGGTGAGGTAGATCCCACCGCTGCTATCGGCGGGCAATCGCCGTTTATATTGAAAACACTGTTATTCATATTAACCGTATCTATTTATGAAACGGCTACTGTAAATAATTAAATTAGAACAAACACACACGTAAAATATTTCAACAATATAGCAAATATAACAATTAAATATTAAAAAGCTTGTACTTAACTCAAGGTTGTTTACTCCTTCACGTCTGAGCACGGAATAAATTTGCAAGCTCGGCTCGCTATTGCTTTTATAGTTTTTATACGCTTGGAATCTACCCTCAACGATCAACACTTTTATTTTGAATAAAATGAACGACTTCCGGTTGATTTAAAATCATAGAGTGAGCTGTCAATTAAAATACTGAATAGTTTGTAATAATTAAATAATGATTATGAAATATGAAAAGGTAAATAAATATAGCCTGAAATAATTTAAGAAATCACAATCATTTGAACAATAAAATTATAATAAACATATTCTTGCCTATTTGAAATCTTTAAGTCAGTTTTAAATATTACTTATACCGACACGATGATCGGAATTGTTTGGCGCCGACATGTACTACACCACTGGTCTCGCACAATGCCAGCACAGCGCCTCCTCAAGGAGTAACACCACATTTATCACTTGAAGTGAAGCAGTTCTTGGATTTCATGTAGCTATAAGACGCGCTGTGGGCAAGCCACATCGCTCGAAGAACCGATAACCGATGGGGAAGGAAGGTTCTCGAGTGGCGACCACGTACTGGAAAGTGCCGTGTGGACGATCTCCCACCAGGTGGACCGATGACCGGTCAGTCGCTGGGCGCCGCTGGATGCAAGCGACCCAAAATCGTTTCAAGTGAAAGTTAATGGGGCAGGCCTATGTTCAGCAGTAGACATCAGGCTGATATGATGATGATATGTTTGTGATATTATTTGGCTGACATCTTCTGTAATGTACTTCCCAAGTCGAGCTGCTCCTAATTTTGAACAAAGAACCTGATTTGCCCCACCTCGCCTATGTGTTTTTTCTTTGCCCGTTGAAGACCCTTGAAATATTTTAACAATATTCGACAGCCGCACCGGCCGTGAGTCCGCCCCCGGCAGGCACGTGCCGAATGTTTGATAAAGGAACTTTATTAGCAACTTACTTTATTTACTATACGTGTGCCACGGCGGCACATGCCGGCCACAGTCTGCCACTGATTACCACATTGTGTTACGTGTGGTGGGAAGTAGGTCAAGTATGTATGGTACTTTTATTGGATGCTTTTGCCCGCAGAGCAAGGAACAAATCTAAGCCTGATTCCTTTCTGACCACAATCTCACTGTAGTTGCAAGGAATACTAAATACTACTAGAAACTCTACCGCCTGTGTTCTCTAGAACTTTGTGACCTGGTGCCATCATCACCTTTCTACCATCGCGCTGCTCGCCGGAGATGTGGAGTTCATCCTCATATCCTCGAGCCGCCTCGATCGTCCACACAACGTTTTAGTCGGACGTTCTTACTGCGGACCATTAGGATGTGGAATGAGCTCCCCGTTACGGTTTTCCCTCAGCGCTACGATTTGGGGTTCTTCAAAAAAGGCGTAAAATGAGCTCTACAAGGTCGGCAACATATTGGCAATCCCCCTGGTATTGCAAATGTCCATAGGCGGCGGTGACCACTTACCATCAGGTGGCCCGTATGCCTGTTTGTCAACCTGTTGATATAAAAAAAGAAGGGACACTCACACCCTCCCGTGAATGTATAGTCTCGCTCATCATTACCTCCCGCAACGTAATGGCGTGGCGGTACTCCTGATTTTATTGCTCCGCGTGCCTCACCGCTCGCTACGTGTGCGTGTGATTCCTAGTTAATTTAGTCCGTTATAATTTAAGAGGAATAGTGTGCTATCTTTATACAAATGGCTGAAACGCGCCTCAAACGCACCTACATTCTCGGTATACCTCGGTAACATGTAGACGGCATGTGAAGTGACGCTTCCGCCGTTGGTAAGCTATGATGCTGAGAAGGAACTAGTCTCAAGTGCAGTTGTCAAAATGCTTAAGCATCTCCGTCTACTTATAGAATTTTACATATTCAATCTAATAATCGGTCAACTTATAAACCAGACTTTCTCACTTAGTGATAAATTAAAGATTGTTCGACAAAAAATAAAGCAATGAACGGTCATCAAGCAGACTGCCAAGTCGTGGGCTGGTGCGAGAGGGATGGGGTATACGCGAGAGAGGGATGGGTGAAGTATCTTGAACCTGAAGTCATCTTTTGTAAAGCAACCCTCTTAAAAGGGTGACCTCAAGTTGTTTTTTTCTGGGATAGTCCTTTGCTAGTTCTGTTGTTGATGAGTATTATTAATTTAGTCGTATTATCTCTTTCTAACAAAGTACGTAAGGAAACCATCAAGCAACTGAGCTCACAAGCGGTTTAGAGTCCCTCAGTCCAATGGCTAATGCGCTTGAATTCGTCGCGAGAGGCGCTAGTGTAGAGTGAGGTCTAGAAACGTCAAATGTACTGAAAGTTTACTGCGTGTCAGATTTTTATGGCGGATTTTCACTAATTACTCATTCTCATCATTGTAATATTAATGTATCGGGTCTATTTGCGCACAGATTATTATCAAAATTTAATTTTGACTAACCTCGACGTTTCGATCAAGTTGCATTGATCGTGGTCACGAGTGAACTGGAAACTGCGGGTATCAGCGTCTCGATGAACGGGAGTTGTTTCCAACTACCCGCATTTGGTCTTGTAAAACATAACTGTCACGATCACGGCACACCGTACTAACTGTATCAACGCACATACTCGATCGAAAGTCACGGCGTGAACATTTTCTTATCACTGGATTCCACGCAGCAGATAACCTTAAACGAGGAGCCTTAACCTTTTAACCTTAACCTTGAACGTCGAGGTTAGTCAAAATTAAATTTTAATAATAATCTGTGCGCGAATAGACCCGATACATTAATATTACAATGAATTTAGTTCGCGAAAGCTTAAAAAGATTATTCATGATTGTTGTGAAAATTACGCCATTCTTGATAAATTATGCGAATCGCTACCAACCACTGTTTTAGACTATTTGTCTCATGCGAATCGTTACCAACCACTGTTTTAGACTATTTGTCTCATGCGAATCGCTACCAACCACTGTTTTAGACTATTTGTCTCATGCGAATCGCTACCAACCACTGTTTTAGACTATTTGTCTCATGCGAATCGCTACCAACCACTGTTTTAGACTATTTGTCTCATGCGAATCGCTACCAACCACTGTTTTAGACTATTTGTCTCATGCGAATCGCTACCAACCACTGTTTTAGACTATTTGTATCCCGCGGTTTCACCCGCGTTCCCGGGATAAAAAGTCTATGTCCTTTTCCATATCCTAGGCTATCTGCATGTTAAATTGACATGATGATCCGTTGAGTAGTGGCGTAAAGGCGTAACAAACAAACAAACTCACTTTCGCATTTATAATATTAGTTAGGATTATCAATTATATCGGTAACTCAGTGGTATAAAAAAAACTATATCTGTGTGCCAATGTCATGCAGATCAGTTTACCTAGTATTTTTTGCGTGAAAGAGTAACAAACATCCATACATCAATCGTCACAAACTATTGCGTTTATTTATTATTTATTTATTTATTTATTTCTTGTTAGCTGTCTCTCAGAGGTCTCAGGTCACTGGCTACAAGCTATTCCATCCACAAATACTGGGACAATATTAGACCGTATAACATTCATCATTACAAGTCTGTGTATTTGTCTTCGTCTTGGTTGCAGGACCAATCAACCTCATCGCTGCCACTGCGGAGATCTCGTCAACGAGCTCGGCCACCATGGGCTTTCGTGCTCTCGAAGTGACGAAGTGCTGGTCGAATAACACGACACTCAGCTATTAATGGCATTATCCGCAGGGCTCTTGTTGTCGCTAACGTGCCTTCCGTACTGGAACCAGTCGGTATTGCGCGAGGCGATGGCAAGAGACCGGATGGTATGTCTTTGATCCCTTGGAGTGTCGGTATTATATTCTAATATAATGTATAATAGTTGCAATATAACTAGACAAAAGTAATTATATAATGATTATAATTTTACTTGACTTATTTAAAACAAATACAAGAAAAAGCCAAAGTGATGGTGTCTGTACTAAACGAGTCAGCCAAACAGTTTTTTCATCGTATTTTTTCCATTAAATTTCTCCCAGCGAAAACAGACTAATTAGTCTTAAGCTTAATTGCTTCAATATAAACCTCCTTACCAAATGACCCATATTTTTTTTTCTCTTATTAAAATAGACAAAAGATTAAACTGACTCCGCGGCCATATTTTGAATTTATGCCGTATTTATATGTGATAAAGATCGTAATAGCAGTAAGTAGGTAAAACCAAAGGCATCTTCGATTGTGATCTTTAAATAGATACGATGACAGAGTTTATTCGCTTGTTAAAACTTTTAATGTGGTTTTAAGGTGGAAACTTTTAATAAGCTTGCAATACCTATGTAACTATAGCATTGTTAAATAAGAACCTAGCTTAGTTTCCTAAGAAAATAAAATAAAATAAATGGGTGTATACTACGACCGTGAAATCGCGCATTCAAGCTATTTTTTTACTACTTAGGTAGCAAACAAGGATACGGCCCGCCTGATGGTAAGCGGTTGCCGTAGTAAGCTATCTAATTCTCTACATATTCCTAAAGCCCATCAATGTATCAGAAAATATATACTTGTCGGAGAGTTGGATCGTTGGTTGGACTCAGTTGGATGACGATAATATCGTGGTACAAGGGTTGGGTAAAATAGTAGCAACACTGATTTGACTTTAACATAAATAACAGATTTAATGTGGGTATGCGTAATATTAAGAACATTGATTTGACTATAACGTGAATGACAGAGTTTATAACGGGATGCGTATTGCTTTTGGGATAGTTAGTTTATCACAAGCACTCGAGCTGTACACATCTCAGTGCAATCATTGTTACACCCCGTTCTGAAGCCTGTAATTATTTAAGACTGTACATGTGTGAAGTGAAGTGAAGCGAAGTGAAGTGATTATTTAATTGTAATGTTATGTCGTAATAAACACATTGGGCCCGTGAGGAGTTTGTTGCGTCGCTTCTTCTCCTCATACGGGACTTTTACGAAGCGATGGTATAACGTTGTTTTATTGCCTGCACTGCGCCCACCGAATCCCGATACTACTGAACCCTAATCGTGGTGTTTGTATCGCTTGGCTGTCGCTGACTCCGACATACTTATTACTGTTTTTATTATCGGAAATTCTTATTTTAATGTTTGACCCTCGGTAATACCTTATTTAATTTATCTTAATTATAGTTGATATAGGACGTGCGTCCCAACAGTGAGACAACGGGTTGCCTCTGTCCATTTCTTTGAGGATAATGAGAGTTTGGTAAACAACGCGGCAAAAGCCAGTACATAATATTTACAAGGCAGCCATGTTATAACATCAGCTAGAGGCAGGCTATCAAACGCAGGGCTCTTGCGACACTGTCATATGTACGCTCTCGATATTTTATACGTAGGGTAGCTCGTAGCTTGTTCGGAGGGCTGCCGCTGACAGCTGGCGGTTGGGTTATACTTGCAGCGGGGAACTCTGTTTATACCATTTTTGAGAGAACAAGGTGTCAGTGATGGATTAATCAGAAAATCGGTAAAGAACTCAGCTAACCAACTAGAACCCTAACGCTGTGTGTGTTTTTAGGGTTCTGTACCCGAAGGGTGCCAAACGGGACCCTATAAATAACTTGCCAAAAGAAGTGTGCTATTATTGGCATACCTCCATATGAGTCGTGCAAACCACTATTTAAAAATCTCGGAATATTAACCTTGCCTGGTATGTATATTTTTGAAATATGCGTGTTTGTAAACACTCACATATATTTAAAAGAGCCAAAGATGTGTATTCTAAAAATTCCAGGGATGGAGATAGGTTAGTACTTAAATGTGCTCCACGGACTGCCCTATTTCAAAATAATAGTTATGCTATGTGTATTAAAATATATAATGCACTGCCAGCATCTATTAAATACTATTAAATATATTTATAAATAAATAAATTTAATTTATTTTTGAAGTTATGGCTCAAAGAAAAATGTTTTATGACATCAATGAATTGATATCGCATAAGAGTAGACTATAATTTTTAACTGATTAATGTGTGTAAAAAAAATCCATGAATATTGAATTTTTATGTTATTTATGTGATGGAAATTGTATAATTTATTGATTTGAATGTACTACATATTTTTAGGGTTAAGTTTTGACATTTACAATTGGTTGTGTTTTTCATTAATTTTTGATTTTGACATTGTTTTGTAATAGTATGGTGTATGTGTAGTAATAATATGTTAAATTATTAATTTTTCAACTATTAAGATGACATGATTAATTTTATTTGTTGTATTGAAATTTGTATGCCAAATTTGGTTTAATGTGTGATACCTACTATTTTAATATATTTTTTTTACCTACCAACACTGTACCGCATTATACAAATAAAGACTTTGAACTTTGAACTGAGACTCCGCTGTCCGTTCGTCCGTCTGTCTGTCAGTGGGCTGTATCTCATGAAAGGTAATAGGTAGACAGCTTAAATTTTCAGAGAATATGTATTTCTATTGCCGCTATAACAACAAATAATAAAAATTACATAAAATTAAAAGTTAGAGGGGGCGACCATACAAGAAATGTCTTTTTTGCGTTTATTTTTTTCATAGAGTTAGTTAATATTGTACGGAACCCGCCGTATGCGAGTGCGACACGCACTTGGCACGTTTTTTTTCATAACCTTGCTTATTTATTGGGGCATAAAATATCTCTTAACACAAAAGCCGGTCGCACACATAAGTCCGTGAAGAGTTTATTTGTATTTTGTTTGAACGCGCCAACAAATGGAATTACCAACCCGATTCAAAAAAAAAATTACCGATAGGAAGGTGCATTTTGGTCGAGTTCGAAACCGCGAGGGACAGCTTGTATGATATAATGAAGATTATGTACTACTCTCTGGAAGTGAGGCCCCACAACACTAAAAGGGTGCACTTCGCATGGTGTCAGCATATACCAAGCATTTTTAGTTTACTACTGTTCGTCATTTATTTGACACATCAAAATATGTGTCTTTTATCAACTCAACTCTAGAGCAATACATGATGACATCTTTGTACCCCATTTTAGGCATACTGTGTGCACAGAGTGTTACATTTGCCATAGTTATAGTTTATGGATAAGGAAAGCAGAAAGTAAAAATAAAAATAGAATTCTGACCACTTTTTGGCTAGCTTTGATAAATAAGAATAAATTATTATATGACAAAAGGGCCTTTAATATAGAAAAATCAAAGGATAGACGCGGAAAAGAATGTAAGTATTAAGTCATCATATATAGAAGAGGAATTTATAAGTTATCATTTAGCACACAGATGCTATATAGCGTAGGATATACTATATATTTTTGAAGTGAAAACTTCTTTAGCGGCGTTGTGCACTTTTTGAAGTGAAAACTTTTCACTTCTGCCGGCACTCCCGGAGTGCAACCAGTTGTTTTTTTAATTCAACATTTTAGGAGGGAAAGCGGTTGAAACCACGTGAGGTGAGAAGCTAGTTGATATAATATATTAATGTGAAGTTTTAGATTCTATTTTTTACATCATCATCAGCCTATAATGTCTCACTGCTGAGCACAGGCCTCCTTTCACAAATGAGGGTGAAAGGGAATGGGAAATACTCCACCACGCGTGCCCACTGCGGATCGGTGGAGGTAGGCTAGTGGTCAACCTACTGTTGGAATTTTCAAGCCGCCTAGAAGGCCTCCAACTAGCTTAACGACTATCACAACCGGAACAAACGGCTTTATGTGCCTTCCGAAGCACGGAAACGCTCGATTTGAATTACTACAGGTGGTCACCCATTCAGGTACCGACCACGACAGGCTTATCATGCTACACCATGAGCGCCTAACTTCAGAGATTTTTTACATGAATAACATAATTTGTGTAAGGATTTATAATGAGCTTTGAAATAGCCTAAGTTATTAGTTTCCCGTGTCGATTTTGAAAGCAGCCGCAACTTGCAACGCCGCTCTTTGGCACATTACTTTACAAAAATTTCAAAAACTTGCGCCATCCCATAACACTACCAAGTATCTGCTAAAAATCGCTTGTGTGCAGATTTACTAACAAACTATGGGTTGTTTTATACGGACGGTCGTAAACTACGGGAATTCTTGCTGACTCCACGGAATTGTGCTGACGAAGGCACTACATAGTTTGTGCTTTTTTTAAAAAGGTTTTATAGTTCACCCGTGTTCCGAGAAACTAACTGTCCCAGTATAAAAAATAATCCAGAAAATTATCCTATCTTAAGGCGATTTTAAGGCGATGATAGCTCAGTGGTAGTGACGTGGGATGCCCAGACGAAGGTCCCGGGGTCAAATTCTACAATGAGCTTAAACTTTTGAAGGAAAACATCGTGAGGAAACCATAGCACGGTGGTAGGGTACTTTGTAGTACCCCCCTGCCTGGCGACCACCCTCAAGTTGTAAATCTGTCGCCAAGCATCTATCGGTGTGTTCCGACAGCTGCACTTGAGAGCCAGTTCCTTCTAGGCTTTGTGTGTGCACCACCTTCGGTTCCGTTACGTCTACACTGACCATGGTGATATTGTGGTCAATTACAGGACAAAACATAGTTAAAATAGGCCTTAAATCAGTAAGGGGCCAGTGCTCCAGAGGGTTGTACAAAGTTTCCCCCTCGCACAGATATAAATCATCCTCCAGATGATATCTGAAGCTGAAAAACTTGTACAGAAGTTTGCGGAAAAGTAAACCGTTATTCACCTTACAGCCGTCTGATGGGAACGTACGAGATATTATGAGCGGCGTTCTCGAACGATCTTATATTTTCCCGGGATAAAAAGTATCCTATACGATATTCCTGGTTGTAACCTACCTATATGAAAATTTTTATCACTTCTCTATGCGGGTTTGCCTGTTACCCTCTGAGAAACGCTTCACGGGTTTTGAAACAGCATTTACTGTTAAAGTTTACAGATTTTTGAGGAAGGTTCGAAGCTTTCATCATCATCATATCAGCCTAGGGATGTCCACAGCTGAATATAGGCCTCCCCCGTAAACTTCCACTTCGAACGGTTTTGGGCCGCTTGCATCCAGCGACGCCCAGCGATTTTGACCAGATCGTCGGTCCACCTGGTGGGAGGTCGTCCCGCTCGGCGCTTTCCAATACGTGGTCGCCACTCGAAAACCTTCCTTCCCCATCGGCTATCGGTTCTTCGAGCGATGTGGCCTGCCCATTGACACTTCAGCTTACTTACTCTACGAGCTATATCGATAGTTTTCGTTCTCCTACGAATGTCCTCGTTTCGGACTCTGTCACGTAGAGAGATTCCGAGCATAGCTCTTTCCATAGCGAGCTGTGTGATTCTGAGCTTATTTATTCGGCCAGCAGTAAAAGACCACGTCTCTGTTCCATATGTCATCACTGGTAACACGCACTGATTGAAGACCTTTGTCTTCAGACTCTGAGGTATTTTAGACGTGAAAATGTGCCGGAGCTTCCCGAACGCTGCCCAGCCGAGTTGGATTCTTCGATTGACCTCTTTGTCGAAGTTGGACCTACCTAGTTGGATAATTTGTTCTAGGTAAACGTACTCGTCTACAACTTCGAGAACAGTGCTCTCAACAATTACCGGTATTGGCGGAATATGAACATTAGACATAATTTTTGTCTTGTCCATATTCATTTTGAGGCCTACCTGTTGGGAAACTCTGTTGAGGTCATTGAGCATGATGTTCAAAGCTTCCAGCGATTCCGCCATTATGACTATATCGTCGGCAAATCGTAGGTGAGTGATGTATTCACCATTGATGTTTGAAGCTTTATATCACTTTATCTACAGAATCGTGACCGTTTTATTCTTTGTCCAATATTTAAAGTATAGTTAGACAAATTAACATTTTGACATTATACTAAGGTTTATCTGCTAAATCAATGGTTAATTGTATGATGACATGAAATTAATATCAATCTTGAAATTAAAACTTCAAATAGGAATTTAAATAATGGACGAGGTAAAAAGTGTATCAAGTCAAAAACATCACTCTTCCTTTTGGCTTTGCCGCAATCGGGAAAATAATCATGCGGCTAAATCTAAACTAATATTATAAATGCGAATATGAGTTTGTTTGTTTGTTACGCCTTCACGCCTCAACTACTCAACGGATCATCATGAAATTTGGCATGCAGATAGCCTATGGTATGGAGAAGGACATAGGCTACTTTTTATCCCAGGAACACGGGTGAAACCGCGGGGGACAGCTAACCAGAACAGTAAACTAAAACCACACTAAACTAAATAATAACATAAAATAAGTAATAAAAGTTAAAACATGGAGAATTTAATTTATATAATAGTTTGTTTACTTTAACAAAACAAAGATAAAGCATTTTAAGGTCAGACATTGACCGCAGATATTAAGTTAGTAAAAAAACCCCGGGTCTAAACTTGAAAAATCCCGCAGATAATATACTGTGCGAGGTTTTTCTACATAATTGGACTGTTTTACAAAAAACTTAAACCGACTTCAAAGTACACTAAGAAGTAATCAAATCCTGATCTGATGACAATAGGACCAAATATTTCCAAATCGGTTAATAAATGACGGAGTTATGAGGTAACAAACATAAAAAAAAAAAAATATATACATTCGAATTGAGAACTTCCTCCTTTTTTTGAAGTCGGTTAAAAATACGAATATATTCAAGCTTAATCCTGGATTGAGACTTATTAACACGCTTTTATTAGCTTCACCTGTATGTTTGTATCTATGTATGTATGTATGTATGAATGTAAAGGAATCTTCGAACGTAATTTTCATCGACTTCCAGACGTCAGATCAAATTGAAATTTTGCACACTTATCAAGTACCGATGACAATACAATAATTTGGTACCATCGAGCTGATCTGATGATGGATCCGGAAGGTAGGCACTGGAACTCCATAACGGAGCAACGTTTCCTAGCCGTGTTTGGGCTTGTTGGAATTGTCATGAAATGAACTTTGACCATATATGGTTTTCAGGGTCTGATGATGGAGTAGGAGAGTAAGCACTGGAACTCCATAACGGAGCAACGTTTCCTAGCCGTGTTTGGGCTTGTTGGAATTGTCATGAAATGGACTTTGACCATATATGGTTTTCAGGGTCTGATGATGGAGTATGAGAGTAAGCACTGGAACTCCATAACGGAGCAACGTTTCCTAGCCGTGTTTGGGCTTGTTGGAATTGTCATAAAATGAACTTTGACCATGTATGGTTTTCAGGGTCTGATGATGGAGTAGGAGAGTAAGCACTGGAACTCCATAGTGGAGCATCGTATACTAGCCGTGTTTGGGCTTGTTGGAATTATCTTGAGATGAACTTTGACCATGTATGGTTTTCAGGGTCTGATGATGGAGTAGGAGAGTAAGCACTGGAACTCCATAGTGGAGCATCGTATACTAGCCGTGTTTGGGTTTGTTGGAATTGTCGTGAGATGAACTTGGACCATGTATAGTTTTCAGGGTCTGATGATGGAGTAGGAGGGTAGGCACTGGAACTCCATAACGGAGCAACGTTTCCTAGGCGTGTTTGGGCTTGTTGGAATTGTCGTAAGATGAACTTTGACCATATATGGTTTTCAGGGACTGATGATGGAGTAGGAGGGTAAGCACTGGAACTCAATAGTAGAGCATCGTATCCTAGCCGTGTTTGGGGTTGTTGGAAATGTCGTGAGATGAATTTTGACCATGTATAGTTTTCAGGGTCTGATGATGAAGTCGGAGGGTTGGCACTGGAACACCATAGCGGAGCATCGTATTCTAGCCGTGTTTGGGCGTATTGGAATCGTATTATGCGCATTTTGGCCAAATATGGTTTTTTGAGTCTGTTGGTGGAGTCAAAAAGTAGGCACTGAAGCTAAATACTTATTATAAATGTGAAAGAAAGTGATATTTGGTATAAGTAACATAATAAAATGGTATGAATAATTTATGTTATTAGTTAGTTTTTTGTGGTTTTAGGTTACTTACAGTCGAGCACAGTTACATTTATTTTTTACTAGCTGTCCCCCGCGGTTTCACCCGCGTTTCCGGGATAATAAACTTATGTCCTTCTCCATACAATAGGCTATCTGCATGCCAAATTTCATGATGATCCGTTGAGGCGTGAAGGCGTAACACACAAACAAAAAAACAAACTCACTTTCGCATTTATAAATTAGTTAGGAAGTTAGGATGATGCGTAATCCTTGCTCCTACGATTAACATCAGGTACTAGTGAGGGGTTGCGAAGTGCGGTCTCAATATAATTTGAATCAGCTCCAACTGTACTCAGCTCAGATAACTCAACTCAGACCACAGCGTCGGTGAAGCAGCTTGCTCACTTGTGGAAAATGAGATTGAAATTTGCATGAAATTTATGAGCCCCAGATTATAGCCATAAGTACCTTGCACTTGCACCAAATGAAATTGTTTATTTGGCCAGAAATTACGTATAATTTAGGATGTATCTTAAAATAGGGTCTACACATTCCGATATAGAATAGCATGCAACATTATAATTTAAATTAAATCTAATATGTAATACTATAATATAATAAAATAATAATTAAACGAAATGTCCAAATCATATAATGATTATAAGAAAATTGCTATCAATATTACATAAATAATACTATTTAGCTTATTATTTGTTAAGGTTTCGTTAAAAAGTATTTAATAATTATTATTCTTAAACAATAAAAATTTTTGAATAAAAAAACCAAATAAAAAAAAATTTACGAGCTTCTCAACCTACCTATGCTATGTTGAGAACCAGTTCCCCAATCCAATCAAATTACCATAAAACTGCTCCGGGATCAATGTGCTCGCAATTAGTGGCGGAGACGTTTTTATTGCAAACTGTCCTCCCAGTGCGAAGGAGCCGGGGGAAGGGCCGGGGTGGCCAGGGGGCGTAATGGTTTTTAAAATAAATGTTGGGGACCTCTGGCTTCTGCGAGTGGTTGTAAAATCTAATCTACGCATTTGAATGAAGGAAGAGATAAGGTTTTTCTTTTGTATCTTTAGTGAGAACGGAGCCTTGATGTTGATACTAAGACATTGTATGATTGTTTTTTTTTGTCAGAGTTCTTCAATTTACCCAATTATAATGAATAATCAAATCAAGAAATAATACATTGAAATGAAGTTATCTATTTCCTAATATAATACGTGAGATTTTAATGACATCTTGTAGAAGGTAAATTTTGGCTACATAACGAACTTAACTGGATTAGGCTTAATAGTATATTGGTCAAAATTTCTTCGCAAATAACTTTGTAAAAACGAATGAATGGTAATTTTTAACCGATTTCAAAAATCGGAGCAGGTTCTCAATTCGGTTGTATTTTATTTTTTTATGTTTGTTACCTCATAACTCCGTCATTTATTAACCGATTTGGAAAATTCTTTTTCTATTTGAAAGGGTACACTTCCCGTTTGGTCCCATTGTCATTAGATCAGGATTTGATTACTTATTAGTGTACTTTGAAGTCGGTTTAAGTTTTTTGTAAAACAGTCCAATTATTATGTGGTAAAAATGGTTACTGTGCGTCAACCTTACGAGATAGACATAATGTCATCGCCATCATCGTGTTTTTACCCGACTGACCCGGAAGGAGGGTTATGTTTTTCGAGTGTATGTATGTATGTATGTATGTCTATTTCTTTGTGCCGCTCTGCAGCTCGTTATTATAACAATATGGGTATCAAATGAAAGCTTGTAAATAGACAATTCCATATATGTATATATTGTAATACTTTTATGCTACCATTTTGACGTAAACTGCAAAAAACCACGTTTAATGCAAGGACAGTAGGTACTGAGCCGTTACCATACGTAAATCACAGATTTGCGATGGTTGTTAGCGTTCCTTTACCGTACCGCTCATTTACTTAATAATACATACAACTCTTTCTGTATAAAACTAAAAAAGTCTGAAATTAATTAAATTATTAAAAGAAACAAAAAACCCGACTGCGTAAAACATAAATTAACTGAAAAGAGAAAAATAAGCTCTTAAATCTATAGAATTTTGAATATAACTTGAATTTTATAAGGTATTTTGATAATATCTCTTAAGGTTTTGTCAATGTAGCTATCTCACCAATATTATAAATGCGAAAGTTTGGATGGATGTATGTATGTTTGTTACTCAGTCACGCTTCAACAACTGAACGGATTGGGATGAAATTTAGCAAGCTGATACAATTACACATACAATACTTTTTATCACAGGAATGCAATATATCCCTCGGGTATGCGCGGGGTGCAACTAGCATAAGCGTAATTAATATATGTAACTAATATTATAAAGAGGAAAGATTTGATTGTTTGTTTGTTTGTTTGTTTGTTTGTTTGTTTGTTTGCATTGAATAGGCTCCGAATCTACTGAACCGATTTGAAAAATTCTTTCACTGTTGGGAAGTTACACTATCCGCGGTTAACATAGGCTACTTTTTATGACGGGAACGCGGGTGAAACCGCTCGAGACAGCTAGTAATTAATATAAGCGTTTTTTTTTTTGACATGACATACATCCATTTTTTTTCCTAAATTATAGTGATCACATCGGACAGACCGACAGACACAAACAGCGACTTTGTTTTATACTATTTAGAGAAGAGATATATTTTAATAAAATCTTATTTTTAATTTCTGTAACAATTATTCAATTCTAAAAAATACAGAATAATAATATTCTAAACCATAATCCAAACTAAATTCTGTAAATTGCCCCAAACATTTACACCGAAAAGCCCAACACTCCACGCGTACGAAAATAAAACGCAAGATAGAAGCGACATTAACTGTCTATTAGTCGACAACCCTACGCCGTCCCCAGGGCTGTCACGGATTTTACGAGGAACCCTTTACAATGACTCTATTTAGATTGCTTTCTTTTGTCATTATGTTTATACAAAAAACATCTGACTCTCGACTTTCGGACTACGGATAGAAATTGTGAAACATCTTTTGTTCCCAGAGTAAGTACCTACACTTTTGTGTTTTTTAAGAGAAAATTTGACTGATGAATTGAGTTTGGAATTTTATGGAACTCTCAGTAGCCTGATTCTCGTAACAAAACGTCAACGACTTCTAAATGATTTTACAATTGAATTGCAATCGTAACTGCTTTTCGTATTCTCGTAACACATTATGCACGGTTGAAGAACGATCCAATCGAAGTTCGAGTGACGTGTCGTTGCAAGCGTATTGCGGTAATTAAATCGAACTCGATAATCGAATAAGTAACAATTTAATATTTGTTTGTCAAATGAAGGTTAATTGGTAAATCAATAAGGATTAATATGGCAATATTTGTTTTGCCCACATGAGTAGTTAGGTAATTGCTTACTTATCGTTGAGTTACAATCCTATTGAGTAATCGTTCGATTGAAGTAGCACGGGAATACGAAATTAAAACTGATATTTAGTTGGACGATTTCTAAACTCTAGCGACATTTGGATCGTTTCGTATTACGAGAATCGGGCCACAGATCGTTTGTGTCGACGATACTTCAGTGGTTCTCCACACATTGCTATCTGATCCCAAACTAATAAGCTTGTAGGTTGTAAATCAATTGATATACTACATATACCTATATATAATTTATATACATAACTAGCTTTATAGCCCGCGACTTCGTCCGCGTAGATTATTTCTTTTTTCTAGATATGAATCATTGTAACAATATAGAGCTTTGTTCATGGCTATTGTCCGCCACTACGTGTGATATTGACAAAAGTTCAGGTAGATTGAAAGCACACAGATGACGATGCCACATAAAACTGAAACAGTCCTGCCGCAAATCAACTCTAGCAAATTTCGAAGTTTTTCCCTGTGACTACAAACCTTAATTAGGAACTGTTATCTTTTAAATTCAATCGGAAGGTGATTTGGGATCAATGGTATACGCGGCAAGAAGACTGTTTCTCCTCTGGCAGAACCAGTAAATATTTTGGCCTCAATAACATTGCGGCGGAGAGCAGTTACTTGTAGTCTAGTTCCACAGCACAATTTTGGAGGCCTTATCTCTCTTTCCCTCATGTCTGAGGATCGTGGTCAACATAGGGTTTGCTTCTAGAGCGAATGATCTGCCTCCACTGGTTTATGTCTTCTGGTTTCTGTAAAACTTGGAGGACGATGAGTCTTTTACTTGATCGGACCATCTTGTTGGTGAACGACCACGTAGTCGTTTTCCTTCCGTGTTCCCAACTATGATCAGATTTCCAAACATTCATCGCCTTTGCGCACCACGTGGCCGAAATACGAAAAAATACGTTGGTGGCATATGGTGGACAATCGTGTTTTAATTTGAAGCTGCGATAGGATTGATGCATTGTTGCGTTTAGCGGTCCAAGGTATTTCCAACATCCGTCTCCAGCACCACATCTCGAATGCATCAATCCTTTTTCTTTCTCGGGCCAGTATAGTCTACGCTTCCACTCCTTACATGAAAATGAGGAATACCAATGCTCGTATTAACCGGATCTTTGTTTTAATACCGATTCCTCTCTTTTTCCTGATGTTGTTTAGGCGAGTCATTTCAATACGCCAATACCATAAGCCGAAATAATACATTTTGAAATTTTCACTCCGAAAATAAAGAACTTCATATACTAAATTTAATCCCCCTTTTCACTCCTTAAGGGTTCAAATTCCAACAACACCGATATTCGTTGCGTTAGTTTATAACCATAAGCTTAAATAATAAATTTAGTGTACTTCCATACACAAATTAATCCCCCTTTTTACCCTTTCGGGATCGGAATTATCAAAAACGTTGAGGCACTAAAATTAATTTTCAATCGTCAACCTAAACACAAAATTTGAAGGTCCTAACCAAAGATTTTCATATAGGCATCGTGCCTGTCCTAACTTCGAAACTGATGGACTTTCATATAAATTTGCATCCCCTATTTTACTCCCTTAAGGATGGAATATCCAAAAATCCTTAGTGGTTGCCTACACTGTGTAATAATATATTAAGTGACGTTTACTTTGAAACTGAATGACTTACATACATCCCATACCTTTTCACCCTGTCGGGAGAGGAATTGTCAAAAAAGCTGAAACATGTATAAATTAATTTTCAATCGTTAGCCTAAATACAAAATTTGAAGATCCTAACTTCAAAACTGATAAACTTTCATCCCCTATTTTACCCCCCTAGGAGTGGAATTTCCAAAAATCCTTCCTTACTGAATACCTACACTGTATAATATTAAATTTAGTGAAGTTTACTTTGAAATTGAAGGACTTGCATACACAACTTCATCCCCCTTTTCCTCCTTTCGGTGGTGGAATAATCACAAACGCTGAGATTACTATACATTAATTTTCAATCGTCAGCCTAAACACAAAATTTTAAGATCCTAACTTCAAAACTGACGGACTTGCATACAAACTTTCATCCCTTAGTTTACCCTGTTAGGGGTGGAATTTCCAAAAATCCTTCCTTAGTGGATGCCTACACCATATAATAGTACATTTAGTGAAGTTTACTTTGAAATTGAAAGACTTGCATACACATTTTTATCCCCCTTTTCCTCCCTTCGGTGGTGGGATTATTACAAACGCTGAGATAACTATACATTAATTTTTAATCGTCAGCCAAACACAAAATTTGAAGATCCTAACTTCAAAACTGATGGACTTGCATACAAACTGTCATCCCCTATTTTACCCTCTTAGGGGTGGAATATCCAAAAATCCTTCCTTAGTGGATGCCTCCACTATATAAGGTATCTTTGTGCAAAATTTCAAATCTCTAGGTCCAGCGGTTTGGGCTGTGGGCTGATATATCAACAATCAGTTTATCATTTTATACTATTATACCCAGTATCGGGACATACAGACATGTTCATGTACAAAATGCACGTCGAAATGGGAATCGAATCCACGACCAATTCGATTCCCATTTCGACGTGCATTTTGTACATGAACATGTCTGTATTACACCCAGTATCGGGACATACAGACATGTTCATGTACAAAATGCACGTCGAAATGGGAATCGAATCCACGACCACGCGAAATCTGGCCAGTCGATTGGATTGAAGAGTCGATAGATTGAAATTAGTGTGCAATATCCTGTAGAAAACCGATAAGCAAACAAACTTTGTTCGATGGTCGAGAATTGTGAGGATGTTTGAATGTTTAGACCTCGATCACATATCAACGGTTGAGCAGATTTACATGGTAATTTGGCACTAAAATAAAATATGTTCTGGATTTATACATAAGGTACCACTTCTATCTCGAGAAAACAATAATCAATCAACAGAAACATAATTATTTGGACCTTGAAAAGTCATTGACCGGAATTTCTAGCAACAACCAACCGGTTCCATCTCAAACAACATATTTTCCGCTCAATTGTTATCAACTGAGGTTTGTTTACAATACGGATTCAAACCTTGAACAACGAAGACGGTCAGGGACCCCTGCCCTCTTTGAATGCTGAGTAACATCCTACTTAAAAGGTTTAAGGTTTTTGTAAAACAGTCCAATTATTATTGTTAATTATTTGGAAAAAAAAAGCCAAACATAGTCAGACTCAGACAGATGGTTTGACTTTGACTTAGACTGACTTCACTTAGCAAATCTAAATTCCTTAAAAATAATCTAATATCGACATTCATGAGATTATATTCTCGTAGTACCTATTAGTAGTTGCTCTACGACTTCAGCTACGACGTAGCACGTCTACGAATCTCGCGTCAAAGATAATTAAAATAGAATGTATAAATCAGGTAAGATAAAGCCACTCTTATTTGAGTTGACAAACGCGATACATTGTTTAAGCTGTCTACAGACGAGGTAATGACAAAAGTTTCGTAGTTACAGCTGCACAGACGCCCTGTTAATACTCTATACTACATTGGTAGTGTATACTTAATGAAGAATTCTGCTATCAAAGTATTTTTTTTACTGTGTGTTTGACCACAATCTCACCATGGTGAGTGATAATGTGAAAGTCAAGGTCAAAGCCATTTATTCAGGCCCTAGTAGGGCTTATTATGAACGTCAAAGCTACAGAAGTTACCACCTTCTTCAACTGAGAATCACGTATTATTGAAAACAGAGAAATCAAATTAAAAAACCTGCCAAGTGTGAGTCGGACTCGAACACGAAGGGTTCCGTAAAGTCGTATCCTGTATGGAGGCCTCCTTTATTTATTTCATTTTTATTATTTGTTGTTATATGGGCAATAGAAATACATATTCTGTGAAAGTTCCAACAGTCTCCCTATCACGGTTCATGAGATACAGCCCATTGCCAGACAGATGGACGGACGGATGAACGGACATTGAAGGCTTAGTAATAGTCCCGTTGGCACCGTTCGACATTATTACAATAAACTGTCAAACACATAACAACTCTGCGAGCCGCTCCTATAATAATGTTATAATTATATCAAAATGTCGAATAAGGACCAATATCGCTTGTTAGCGAGTGCCAAAGTTGTGTTGTCAGCAATAAGAAATACAACATTAATAGAGTTGTAATAACGAGTATATACAACAGCGTTTCCCATTAGCCGGGTCGCGACCCGGTACCGGGGCATCAAAATAAAATACCGGGTCTTAACATTCCCGCCTTGTTTTAAAAATAATACATGCTCTCGATCGACGTATCGTAAAAATCATAAAAATTCATTAATACTATATTGTAGTATACTTAAAAAAAATACTATTAATAAATTTAAATGTGTGTGTGTGTGTGTGTGTGTGTGTATGTGTGTGTGTGTGTGTGTGTGTGTTAATAGTACATTATGATACAAGTGTGCAAAGTTGGTTATTAACACTCCAGGCGGTATTAAGCGCGCGAGCCTCAGGCGAACGCGATAAGGGAGCCGAGAGTGTAATAATCAATGCAAACGCGTGTCTTACGACTTTTTCAACACAAATGCGAGGAAAAAAACAGACTTGTATTTTGCAATAAATGTCACTTTACGAGAGAGTGTGTTGAAAAAAATATTATTTTACCTAATAATAATAATAATAAATTTTATTTCGCAAGATAAGGTACACAAAAACACCTAATGGAACCAGCTTGAGTTTAAAAGTAAAGGGGCAGTGTGAAAATTACCGGGCCATGGCAGAACAATGTTTGGGAAACACTGATCTACAATATACCTAGCTCAGTATTGTGAATATTAGATTTATTAATAAAATTTACGGTTATAATCCGCCATATTGTATTTTTTTTTTAAAAGGAGCTTATTAGTAATGAAAGTCGTTGGTTTAAATTCTACAATGAACATGAGCTTTCGGTGTGGAAAAACCATCAAATGGACACCATCCCCCTTATTACAAAACATGGTTTAAAAATAAACCAGGTTTTAAAATAGTCTCGTCTCTTTTTATTATATGACGTTAGAAAGTGACCGAGTGACAGTAAAACCTGGTTTTGCTTTAAACCACGTTTTGTAATAAGGGGGCATAGGTTACGGCTTGTTATTAGTACCCACCCGGCTGGCTACCACCCTCAAGCTGAAGATCTGCCGCCGAGCATCTAACGGTGTGTTCCGGTAGATATAAGAGCCAATTGGCTTCTACACTTTCACGATGAAAATTCACCTGATATTCCTAATGGACTTTGGCGAAGGTATCTGATAGCTGGTCTGCCATTGAACGCGTAGCCGTAAGAAGAGCAATGAATTTCATTTTGCTTGAAATCTATTCCACCAATTCCCCGCCACCACATAATTTTACTAATATTATGTTGCGCCTACTATTCATTTCATAGCAAAATTGCACAATCAAATAATTAAGTTAGTTTTTTTTTATTATGTAAGCTTGTGTTTTGCCTCTGACCCGCCCATAAGGGACGAAGACGAAGCCTAAGATGGAACACGATTACCCAGAAGGAACCTATTCACTCTGGCCTTGATAGACCCAAGGTTGTATGAGTCAGGAAACACAGACGCCGGTAGCAAGTTCCACTCCCTTGCTGTCCGCATTATAAATGAGGATGTAAAACGCTGTGTCCGTATTTTCTTTATGTCAACAACGTACGGGTGAAACTTTTCCCGGCGTCTTGTGGTTCGGTGTAAGAATGGGGATGGTGGAATTAGGTTGAACAATTCCTGCGCACACTCTCCAAAATACATCCTGTAGAAAACCGATAGGCAAGCAACCTAATTGTAATAATTATTAAATAATTTTATAATTATTGAACAGAACCGTCTATGCTCACATCCAACTCGCACTTGGCCGGGTTTTTACAAAACAATATACTTATCTTGAACGTAAGTTCATTTCGGTTATCGCGTCAATGCCAACAGGTTTGACGTGAGTAGATGTAGGTACCTCAGATTGCTTTTTATTACTTACTCTCATCTAGCTGAGCGGGTACCACGTGTGACACTGTAAGTTGTTTGTTACATATTTCTATAATGTGCGGGTACTTCTGGCGCTCGAATTGGGAACCCTTTTATCTATAAAATGGTTTTGGGTTAATCTGTACTAATGTCATAAAGAGTGCGAATTATGTGAGTTTGTGTGCATGTGGAGGGTAATCTCCGGAACCACTGCACCTATTTGAAAAATTATTTCATCATTCTACTGGTACATTTTTCCAGATAGATATAGCCTGAATGTTATGTTTTTATGTGCAAATTAGCTAAAGTTATGACGATATTCGTGAACTAAGTCGGAGGAAGTCGTGCCTCCACAGCGTGCAGTATCGTGCCAGTACTGATTTTACTCAAATATATTTAAGAAATATTGTGCTTTCATTTTGTTTTGAAAACCATAAAGTAGCTATATCACAAAAAAAAATAGAATAGGAAAAAAGACAAAAAACCTCGAAAACTTTAAACCTTAAAGTTTGTACGGAACCCTCGATGCGCGAGTCCGACTCGCACTTGGCCGTTTTTTTTACAGAAATAATAAGTGATCCTACATGTGACGTAAAAAAAGTTAAATACAACATTATTCTTACAATTGATTTCTATTTCAGAATAAAATGCTGATCATTCTCATATGTGTCGCGTGTGTGGTGACCGTCCGCGCTGACGTCAGCGATGACGTCTTCATAGACGGCGTGCGTCACCGCACAGAAAAAATATATGAAAATCTACTTCTGACATATTTTCTGCGCGTTGATTACACCTCAAATAAGTTGTATTTCCATGACAACAGCGACCAGAACTTAATAGGAGCAATAAACTTGAATACAAAAGAGCTTAAATATATTGAAGAAGTCAGACAAGCTAACCACGTAACTATTGATCAGGAAACTCAAACGGTATATATTGGGACTTCTACAGGCTTATTCAAATACAATTCCAGCACTGATAAAGTGGAACGTATAGAAGTACTTACAGATGTCAATGTGTGGAACGCGTATTTTAGAGGAGCTTTGTATTATACCAACGGTGAAGCGAGTACTGTTTACACATTAATTGATGGACAATCCACAAAGTATATTGAACTGGACGATACAGTAGACAGGCTACTAATTGATAAAGATGACAACATCTATTTCAGTAATGACGGAGTGGTGTACAGACAGAAGGAAGGAGCAAGAGCTGTTATTTTGTATAATGGAGATTTTGTTAAAGATTTAATAACCGATATAAATGACAACGTTTACTTTATTACGGGTAATGCGTTATATCAGATCTTCAGTGGTAGTGATACGGTCAGAAAAGTAATTTCAATCGACAATCTCCGAGGTCTGACGTTTGATAATAACAACAACATTATTTACTCTGATACCAAAAACATATACATACTGAAGCCGATCGACAAAATAACGGAGAAATTAGAAGATATTGACAAAAAAATTGATTACTCGGAAAGAATAATAAAACAGAAAATAGATGATTTAGAAACCAAAATAGATACAAATAAGGAATATTTGGAAAAAATAATTGAAATAAAACTGGATAATTTGGAAAAAAAAATTACAGAGACACTTCAACAACTGACGGTACACTTGGACATCAGAAATATACCCATCAGCGTGGATGAAGCTTAGGAGGAGCAAGCCTCGTCGGCTTCGCTGCTCTCTCCATAGACCTCGCGGTTTTCTTCTCGTGAATCCTTCGTATATAAACTGCTACTTGTTAATTAATAATTATATTAAATTATCTTAGGATAAGTGTTATTGAAAACTGTATATCCCAATCTAATGTAATTATTATCCATGTTAAATGTACTTGTATATTTATTATGTTAACAAAACTACATGTTGTTGTGTTCCCTGTAACATGTACCTATCTATTTCTGGGGCTCTACCGCGTATTTTTGGTAGTTATCATAACGAACACCAATAATATAATTCATGCAATCAGGACCCATGAATGGCTTATCTTCTGGAAAATCACAGAAGATGTCGAATGTTTTCATCGATCAACGCTTTTTACTTTAGAAGTGTATATTTAATGAAGATGTTTCTTAACAAAGAATTCTGCTATAACAACTAAAAAATTTTCAAAATTCATAATTCAAAATCATTTATTCAAATAGACCTTCGCAGGCACTTATGAAAAGTCTGACTCTAATACTCTAATACCGGTTCGGAAGGTTGCATTTTCTGAGAAGAGCCGGCAATAAACTCAGCAATTACTCTTTTCAAAACAAGCTTAGATTCATTACATAATATTTACATTCTAATCGCACTGACAACAATTGCGTGCCCCGGCGAGGCGGCAAAACTACAAAGTAGTCTGAATCTATATTTAATAAGTAAATAAATGAATGGCAAACTTAAGCAGACCAGCCCCCACAAGCAGCACCTGTTCACAAGTATGACGCGTGTGGCAGCCATCGCCCTCCTCGCCATATTGTAGCGAAGTGAGCGACCCGTCACACGACGCCGCCGCAAGCAGAGACCTTAAAGTGAGCATGACTTACTTAAGTTTTTAACTGGTTTTATATATCGCGTAACTAAATCATTCACTAGTGTGGCCTGTCTAAAAGTACTTTACTATGCCTATGTTCGCAGTGTGCTCGAGTACTGCAGCACAATTTGGAATCCACAGTACGCGATATGAGCATACTATAGAGCGCATCCAAAGGAAATTCACAAGGCAACTTAACTTTAGGTGTGGCGTTGTATACGATAGCTACGAGTCCTCCTGTCGCAAGCATCATCTGATGACACTGCGTCGTCGTCGGGTATTGCAAAATATGTCGTTCATGTATGGCGTGTACTCTGGTGCTCTGGACTGCACATCGTTGGCTACAATTAAATGCCCCAGCAACTCGCACGAGGCATACGCAACTTTTCCATGTGCCGACACATCGCACTAACTACTCTGCAAACTGTGTGACGTCTAGGTTGTCGCGTACTTATAATAAGTTATTCGGTGACATCGACCTATTTAACGTGTCCAAGTGTGCTTTTAAGCAAATCCCTAAGTAGTAAATAAATCAAATAGAATTATCTACAATAACTTATTCAAATTATCAATATTATACTGAATCACATCATAATGTCTATTTATAATTTTAAAGACAATAAACATATAACCCTACCCTAATAAACATTGACATTGTTATTCATTCGCAGTCGCATACTCTTTGCATCTACACTACACAGAGCTTCATCCCCCAATTGCGATGATTGTGGTGTCATTGAAGAACAATTTTTCAAAAATGTTAATTTTGTTAGGTAAGATAGGTTTTTAGAAAATGATTTGTTAATTGCTGTCAAAACGGGGTGACATTATCGCAAAGTCACAAAGCCCGACTAAATAAAGAATTAAAAAAAACCTCAGAATTCACGCGACGGCAAGTTTGTCGTAGTACCTACTACCTACCTACATAATCTTTATAAATAAATGTTTAGATTTTTTTGTTAATTGATATACACATTTCTTTTGTTTTACTTTTAATTTTTAATGTCTATTGTTTAATTTGCGTTTCTACTCTTTCTAAATTAATATTATGATTTTGGATTATAATAATGAGATTCGTTTTGGCTAAAAAGCTGTAAATCTATGAAATAAATATATAAATAAAAACGTAGAGAAACAATTAAAAAACCGGCCAAGTGCGAGTCGGACCCGCTCATAAAGGGTTCCGTAAAGACGTTTCATGTACGGAGGCTTTTATTTATTCATATCTCTTATCACGGTTCATGAGATACAGCCCGCTGATAGACAGACGAATGGATGGACGGACAGCAAATGCTTAGTAATGGTCCCATTGGTACACTTTGTCAAGTAAAAACATGCCGACAAGCATCTATCGGTGTGTTCCGGTAGATATAAGGGCCAATTGGCTTCTACGCTTTCACATTGAAAATTCACCTGATATTGTTAATGGACTTTGGCGAAGGTAAATATTCACCATCACGCGGCCTATCTGATAGCTGGTCTGCCATTGAACAAGTAACCGTAAGAAGCGCAATGACTTTCATTTCGTTTGAAATCTTTTCCACCAATTCCCCGCCATCACGTAATTTTACTAATATTATGTTGCGCCTACTATTCATTTCATAGCAAAATTGCACAATCAAATAATTAAATTAGTTTTATAATTATTGGACAGAACCGTCCATGGTCACATCCAACTCGCACTTGGCTGGGATTTTACAAAACAATATATTTATCATGAACGTAAGGTCAATTCGGTTATCGCGTCAACGTCAACAGGCTCGACGTGAGTAGGTACCTCAGATTTTATACATTTATAACTTACTCTCATCTAGCTGAGTGGGTACCACGTGTGACACTGTAAGTTGTTTGTTACATATTTTTTTAAATGTGTGGGTACTTCTGGCGCTTGAATTGGGAACCCTTTTATCTATAAAATAGTTTTGGGTTAATCTGTACTAATGTTTTAAAGAGAGAGTGCGAATTATGTAAGTTTGTGTGCATGTGGAGGGTAATCTCCGGAACCACTGCACCTATTTGAAAAATTCTTTCACCATTCTACTGGTACATTTTTCCAGATAGATATAGCCCGAATGTTATGTTTTTATGTGCAAATTAGCTAAAGTTATGACGATATTCGTGAACTAAGTCGGAGGAAGTCGTGCCTCTTGACAGTTCCCACAGCGTGCAGTATCGTGCCAGTACTGATTTTACTCAAATATACTTAAGAAATATTGTGCTTGCCTCTCATTTTGTTGTTTGTATATAACTACTTAATATGTACGCACGGCTACACATCAAGCTATACATTTCCAATATACCTAAGTTGATCTCTTATTGTACAGAAATCTAATACTATGCGAGATCAGCTTATACTGGAAAGCTTGATGTGTAGCCGTGAACTTCAGGGTTCCGGACAAAAAGATAAAAGGAAAGGTGCGATACCGTCCGTCTGTTCGTCTGTCACAGCACGATAATTCAGCAATAACTAATGCTATCGATACGAATTCGGAAAAAAAATCCATTCCCATACCTTCCCCCCTAAAAAGGAAGCTAAAGCAATATTGCTAACGCAATTAATTTTTTCGAATTTACGGCAGATCTTATGCAATTCATCAATTCCGGATCTTTTATTGAATTGAATTGTATATAATGAGTGACTAGTATACCAAAAATATTGAAATTACGGAAAGCGAAACATCTAAAATATAAAAACAATATGATGTAGATGTTGTGAATATGATGTTTCGTGCCGCAGCTGCGCAGGTCGTGGGTTCAATTCCCACACAGGATATGCATTTGTGTACATGAACATGTCATATGTCTTGAGTCTGGGTGTAATTATGTATATTTAGTATGTATTTACAAACAAACAGTAGCATATGTAGTATATCAGTTATCTGGTTTCCATAGTAGCTACAAGCTCGCTTAGTTTGGGATCAGATAGGCATGTGTGAGATATGTCCTGGAGAATATTTATTTGATTTCTATTTCAGATCAGAATGTTGTTCATCATTATTACTTGTGTCGCGTGTGTGATGAGCGTCCGCGCTGACGTCACCGCTGATATTATGATCGACGGCGTGCATCACCGCGCAGAAAAAATTTATGACAATTTAAACGGACCACATAATCTGCGCATTTCTGACACCTCACACAATTTGTATTTCCGTGAAAACAGCGACCAGAGATTAGTAGGAACAATAAACTTAAATACAAAAGAGCTTAAATATATTGAAGGAGTTAAAAAATCTACAGACCTCACCATTGATCAAGCAACTCAAACGATGTATATTGGGACAGATATAGGCTTATACAAATACAATTCCAGGACTGATAAAGCGGAACTTATCGGACTTTCTGGTTTCTATGTGGAGAAAGCACAGATTTTTAGAGGAGCTGTGTATTTGACTCATGGTTATATAAGAACTGTTTACGAGTTTAAATACATTTATGGACAATACACAATATATGTTCAACTGGATGACTTGGTAAATAGCTTTCTAATTGACAAAGAAAGCAACATCTATTTTAGTAATTATGACGGGGTTTTGTACAGACAAAAGAAAGGAGAAAAAGCTGTTATTCTGTACAATGGAGATTTAGTAAAAGATTTTATAACCGATATAAATGGCAACGTTTACTTTATTACGGGTAATGCGTTATATCAGATCTTCAGTGGTAGTGATACGGTCAGAAAAGTAATTTCAATCGACAATCTCTGGGGAATGACGTTTGATAATAACAACAACATTATTTACTCTGATACAAAAAACATATACATACTGAAGCCGATCGACAAAATAAAGGAGAAATTAGAAGATATTGACAAAAAAATTAATACGAAAATTGATTACTCGGAAAGAATAATAAAACAGAAAATAGATGATTTAGAAACCAAAATAGATACAAATAAGGAATATTTGGAAAAAATAATTGAAATAAAACTGGATAATTTGGAAAAAAAAATTACAGACACACTTCAACAACTGACGGTACACTTGGACATCAGAAATATACCCATCAGCGTGGATGAAGCTCAGGAGGAGCAAGCCACGTCGGCGTCGCTGCTCTCTCCATAGACCTCGTGGTTTTCTTCTCGTGAATCCTTCGTATATAAACTGCTACTTGTTAATTAATAATTATATTAAATTATCTTAGGATAAGTGTTATTGAAAACTGTATATCCCAATCTAATGTAATTATTATCCATGTTAAATGTACTTGTATATTTATTATGTTAACAAAACTACATGTTGTTGTGTTCCCTGTAACATGTACCTATCTATTTCTGGGGCTCTACCGCGTATTTTTGGTAGTTATCATAACGAACACCAATAATATAATTCATGCAATCAGGACCCATGAATGGCTTATCTTCTGGAAAATCACAGAAGATGTCGAATGTTTTCATCGATCAACGCTTTTTACTTTAGAAGTGTATATTTAATGAAGATGTTTCTTAACAAAGAATTCTGCTATAACAACTAAAAAATTTTCAAAATTCATAATTCAAAATCATTTATTCAAATAGACCTTCGCAGGCACTTATGAAAAGTCTGACTCTAATACTCTAATACCGGTTCGGAAGGTTGCATTTTCTGAGAAGAGCCGGCAATAAACTCAGCAATTACTCTTTTCAAAACAAGCTTAGATTCATTACATAATATTTACATTCTAATCGCACTGACAACAATTGCGTGCCCCGGCGAGGCGGCAAAACTACAAAGTAGTCTGAATCTATATTTAATAAGTAAATAAATGAATGGCAAACTTAAGCAGACCAGCCCCCACAAGCAGCACCTGTTCACAAGTATGACGCGTGTGGCAGCCATCGCCCTCCTCGCCATATTGTAGCGAAGTGAGCGACCCGTCACACGACGCCGCCGCAAGCAGAGACCTTAAAGTGAGCATGACTTACTTAAGTTTTTAACTGGTTTTATATATCGCGTAACTAAATCATTCACTAGTGTGGCCTGTCTAAAAGTACTTTACTATGCCTATGTTCGCAGTGTGCTCGAGTACTGCAGCACAATTTGGAATCCACAGTACGCGATATGAGCATACTATAGAGCGCATCCAAAGGAAATTCACAAGGCAACTTAACTTTAGGTGTGGCGTTGTATACGATAGCTACGAGTCCTCCTGTCGCAAGCATCATCTGATGACACTGCGTCGTCGTCGGGTATTGCAAAATATGTCGTTCATGTATGGCGTGTACTCTGGTGCTCTGGACTGCACATCGTTGGCTACAATTAAATGCCCCAGCAACTCGCACGAGGCATACGCAACTTTTCCATGTGCCGACACATCGCACTAACTACTCTGCAAACTGTGTGACGTCTAGGTTGTCGCGTACTTATAATAAGTTATTCGGTGACATCGACCTATTTAACGTGTCCAAGTGTGCTTTTAAGCAAATCCCTAAGTAGTAAATAAATCAAATAGAATTATCTACAATAACTTATTCAAATTATCAATATTATACTGAATCACATCATAATGTCTATTTATAATTTTAAAGACAATAAACATATAACCCTACCCTAATAAACATTGACATTGTTATTCATTCGCAGTCGCATACTCTTTGCATCTACACTACACAGAGCTTCATCCCCCAATTGCGATGATTGTGGTGTCATTGAAGAACAATTTTTCAAAAATGTTAATTTTGTTAGGTAAGATAGGTTTTTAGAAAATGATTTGTTAATTGCTGTCAAAACGGGGTGACATTATCGCAAAGTCACAAAGCCCGACTAAATAAAGAATTAAAAAAAACCTCAGAATTCACGCGACGGCAAGTTTGTCGTAGTACCTACTACCTACCTACATAATCTTTATAAATAAATGTTTAGATTTTTTTGTTAATTGATATACACATTTCTTTTGTTTTACTTTTAATTTTTAATGTCTATTGTTTAATTTGCGTTTCTACTCTTTCTAAATTAATATTATGATTTTGGATTATAATAATGAGATTCGTTTTGGCTAAAAAGCTGTAAATCTATGAAATAAATATATAAATAAAAACGTAGAGAAACAATTAAAAAACCGGCCAAGTGCGAGTCGGACCCGCTCATAAAGGGTTCCGTAAAGACGTTTCATGTACGGAGGCTTTTATTTATTCATATCTCTTATCACGGTTCATGAGATACAGCCCGCTGATAGACAGACGAATGGATGGACGGACAGCAAATGCTTAGTAATGGTCCCATTGGTACACTTTGTCAAGTAAAAACATGCCGACAAGCATCTATCGGTGTGTTCCGGTAGATATAAGGGCCAATTGGCTTCTACGCTTTCACATTGAAAATTCACCTGATATTGTTAATGGACTTTGGCGAAGGTAAATATTCACCATCACGCGGCCTATCTGATAGCTGGTCTGCCATTGAACAAGTAACCGTAAGAAGCGCAATGACTTTCATTTCGTTTGAAATCTTTTCCACCAATTCCCCGCCATCACGTAATTTTACTAATATTATGTTGCGCCTACTATTCATTTCATAGCAAAATTGCACAATCAAATAATTAAATTAGTTTTATAATTATTGGACAGAACCGTCCATGGTCACATCCAACTCGCACTTGGCTGGGATTTTACAAAACAATATATTTATCATGAACGTAAGGTCAATTCGGTTATCGCGTCAACGTCAACAGGCTCGACGTGAGTAGGTACCTCAGATTTTATACATTTATAACTTACTCTCATCTAGCTGAGTGGGTACCACGTGTGACACTGTAAGTTGTTTGTTACATATTTTTTTAAATGTGTGGGTACTTCTGGCGCTTGAATTGGGAACCCTTTTATCTATAAAATAGTTTTGGGTTAATCTGTACTAATGTTTTAAAGAGAGAGTGCGAATTATGTAAGTTTGTGTGCATGTGGAGGGTAATCTCCGGAACCACTGCACCTATTTGAAAAATTCTTTCACCATTCTACTGGTACATTTTTCCAGATAGATATAGCCCGAATGTTATGTTTTTATGTGCAAATTAGCTAAAGTTATGACGATATTCGTGAACTAAGTCGGAGGAAGTCGTGCCTCTTGACAGTTCCCACAGCGTGCAGTATCGTGCCAGTACTGATTTTACTCAAATATACTTAAGAAATATTGTGCTTGCCTCTCATTTTGTTGTTTGTATATAACTACTTAATATGTACGCACGGCTACACATCAAGCTATACATTTCCAATATACCTAAGTTGATCTCTTATTGTACAGAAATCTAATACTATGCGAGATCAGCTTATACTGGAAAGCTTGATGTGTAGCCGTGAACTTCAGGGTTCCGGACAAAAAGATAAAAGGAAAGGTGCGATACCGTCCGTCTGTTCGTCTGTCACAGCACGATAATTCAGCAATAACTAATGCTATCGATACGAATTCGGAAAAAAAATCCATTCCCATACCTTCCCCCCTAAAAAGGAAGCTAAAGCAATATTGCTAACGCAATTAATTTTTTCGAATTTACGGCAGATCTTATGCAATTCATCAATTCCGGATCTTTTATTGAATTGAATTGTATATAATGAGTGACTAGTATACCAAAAATATTGAAATTACGGAAAGCGAAACATCTAAAATATAAAAACAATATGATGTAGATGTTGTGAATATGATGTTTCGTGCCGCAGCTGCGCAGGTCGTGGGTTCAATTCCCACACAGGATATGCATTTGTGTACATGAACATGTCATATGTCTTGAGTCTGGGTGTAATTATGTATATTTAGTATGTATTTACAAACAAACAGTAGCATATGTAGTATATCAGTTATCTGGTTTCCATAGTAGCTACAAGCTCGCTTAGTTTGGGATCAGATAGGCATGTGTGAGATATGTCCTGGAGAATATTTATTTGATTTCTATTTCAGATCAGAATGTTGTTCATCATTATTACTTGTGTCGCGTGTGTGATGAGCGTCCGCGCTGACGTCACCGCTGATATTATGATCGACGGCGTGCATCACCGCGCAGAAAAAATTTATGACAATTTAAACGGACCACATAATCTGCGCATTTCTGACACCTCACACAATTTGTATTTCCGTGAAAACAGCGACCAGAGATTAGTAGGAACAATAAACTTAAATACAAAAGAGCTTAAATATATTGAAGGAGTTAAAAAATCTACAGACCTCACCATTGATCAAGCAACTCAAACGATGTATATTGGGACAGATATAGGCTTATACAAATACAATTCCAGGACTGATAAAGCGGAACTTATCGGACTTTCTGGTTTCTATGTGGAGAAAGCACAGATTTTTAGAGGAGCTGTGTATTTGACTCATGGTTATATAAGAACTGTTTACGAGTTTAAATACATTTATGGACAATACACAATATATGTTCAACTGGATGACTTGGTAAATAGCTTTCTAATTGACAAAGAAAGCAACATCTATTTTAGTAATTATGACGGGGTTTTGTACAGACAAAAGAAAGGAGAAAAAGCTGTTATTCTGTACAATGGAGATTTAGTAAAAGATTTTATAACCGATATAAATGGCAACGTTTACTTTATTACGGGTAATGCGTTATATCAGATCTTCAGTGGTAGTGATACGGTCAGAAAAGTAATTTCAATCGACAATCTCTGGGGAATGACGTTTGATAATAACAACAACATTATTTACTCTGATACAAAAAACATATACATACTGAAGCCGATCGACAAAATAAAGGAGAAATTAGAAGATATTGACAAAAAAATTAATACGAAAATTGATTACTCGGAAAGAATAATAAAACAGAAAATAGATGATTTAGAAACCAAAATAGATACAAATAAGGAATATTTGGAAAAAATAATTGAAATAAAACTGGATAATTTGGAAAAAAAAATTACAGACACACTTCAACAACTGACGGTACACTTGGACATCAGAAATATACCCATCAGCGTGGATGAAGCTCAGGAGGAGCAAGCCACGTCGGCGTCGCTGCTCTCTCCATAGACCTCGTGGTTTTCTTCTCGTGAATCCTTCGTATATAAACTGCTACTTGTTAATTAATAATTATATTAAATTATCTTAGGATAAGTGTTATTGAAAACTGTATATCCCAATCTAATGTAATTATTATCCATGTTAAATGTACTTGTATATTTATTATGTTAACAAAACTACATGTTGTTGTGTTCCCTGTAACATGTACCTATCTATTTCTGGGGCTCTACCGCGTATTTTTGGTAGTTATCATAACGAACACCAATAATATAATTCATGCAATCAGGACCCATGAATGGCTTATCTTCTGGAAAATCACAGAAGATGTCGAATGTTTTCATCGATCAACGCTTTTTACTTTAGAAGTGTATATTTAATGAAGATGTTTCTTAACAAAGAATTCTGCTATAACAACTAAAAAATTTTCAAAATTCATAATTCAAAATCATTTATTCAAATAGACCTTCGCAGGCACTTATGAAAAGTCTGACTCTAATACTCTAATACCGGTTCGGAAGGTTGCATTTTCTGAGAAGAGCCGGCAATAAACTCAGCAATTACTCTTTTCAAAACAAGCTTAGATTCATTACATAATATTTACATTCTAATCGCACTGACAACAATTGCGTGCCCCGGCGAGGCGGCAAAACTACAAAGTAGTCTGAATCTATATTTAATAAGTAAATAAATGAATGGCAAACTTAAGCAGACCAGCCCCCACAAGCAGCACCTGTTCACAAGTATGACGCGTGTGGCAGCCATCGCCCTCCTCGCCATATTGTAGCGAAGTGAGCGACCCGTCACACGACGCCGCCGCAAGCAGAGACCTTAAAGTGAGCATGACTTACTTAAGTTTTTAACTGGTTTTATATATCGCGTAACTAAATCATTCACTAGTGTGGCCTGTCTAAAAGTACTTTACTATGCCTATGTTCGCAGTGTGCTCGAGTACTGCAGCACAATTTGGAATCCACAGTACGCGATATGAGCATACTATAGAGCGCATCCAAAGGAAATTCACAAGGCAACTTAACTTTAGGTGTGGCGTTGTATACGATAGCTACGAGTCCTCCTGTCGCAAGCATCATCTGATGACACTGCGTCGTCGTCGGGTATTGCAAAATATGTCGTTCATGTATGGCGTGTACTCTGGTGCTCTGGACTGCACATCGTTGGCTACAATTAAATGCCCCAGCAACTCGCACGAGGCATACGCAACTTTTCCATGTGCCGACACATCGCACTAACTACTCTGCAAACTGTGTGACGTCTAGGTTGTCGCGTACTTATAATAAGTTATTCGGTGACATCGACCTATTTAACGTGTCCAAGTGTGCTTTTAAGCAAATCCCTAAGTAGTAAATAAATCAAATAGAATTATCTACAATAACTTATTCAAATTATCAATATTATACTGAATCACATCATAATGTCTATTTATAATTTTAAAGACAATAAACATATAACCCTACCCTAATAAACATTGACATTGTTATTCATTCGCAGTCGCATACTCTTTGCATCTACACTACACAGAGCTTCATCCCCCAATTGCGATGATTGTGGTGTCATTGAAGAACAATTTTTCAAAAATGTTAATTTTGTTAGGTAAGATAGGTTTTTAGAAAATGATTTGTTAATTGCTGTCAAAACGGGGTGACATTATCGCAAAGTCACAAAGCCCGACTAAATAAAGAATTAAAAAAAACCTCAGAATTCACGCGACGGCAAGTTTGTCGTAGTACCTACTACCTACCTACATAATCTTTATAAATAAATGTTTAGATTTTTTTGTTAATTGATATACACATTTCTTTTGTTTTACTTTTAATTTTTAATGTCTATTGTTTAATTTGCGTTTCTACTCTTTCTAAATTAATATTATGATTTTGGATTATAATAATGAGATTCGTTTTGGCTAAAAAGCTGTAAATCTATGAAATAAATATATAAATAAAAACGTAGAGAAACAATTAAAAAACCGGCCAAGTGCGAGTCGGACCCGCTCATAAAGGGTTCCGTAAAGACGTTTCATGTACGGAGGCTTTTATTTATTCATATCTCTTATCACGGTTCATGAGATACAGCCCGCTGATAGACAGACGAATGGATGGACGGACAGCAAATGCTTAGTAATGGTCCCATTGGTACACTTTGTCAAGTAAAAACATGCCGACAAGCATCTATCGGTGTGTTCCGGTAGATATAAGGGCCAATTGGCTTCTACGCTTTCACATTGAAAATTCACCTGATATTGTTAATGGACTTTGGCGAAGGTAAATATTCACCATCACGCGGCCTATCTGATAGCTGGTCTGCCATTGAACAAGTAACCGTAAGAAGCGCAATGACTTTCATTTCGTTTGAAATCTTTTCCACCAATTCCCCGCCATCACGTAATTTTACTAATATTATGTTGCGCCTACTATTCATTTCATAGCAAAATTGCACAATCAAATAATTAAATTAGTTTTATAATTATTGGACAGAACCGTCCATGGTCACATCCAACTCGCACTTGGCTGGGATTTTACAAAACAATATATTTATCATGAACGTAAGGTCAATTCGGTTATCGCGTCAACGTCAACAGGCTCGACGTGAGTAGGTACCTCAGATTTTATACATTTATAACTTACTCTCATCTAGCTGAGTGGGTACCACGTGTGACACTGTAAGTTGTTTGTTACATATTTTTTTAAATGTGTGGGTACTTCTGGCGCTTGAATTGGGAACCCTTTTATCTATAAAATAGTTTTGGGTTAATCTGTACTAATGTTTTAAAGAGAGAGTGCGAATTATGTAAGTTTGTGTGCATGTGGAGGGTAATCTCCGGAACCACTGCACCTATTTGAAAAATTCTTTCACCATTCTACTGGTACATTTTTCCAGATAGATATAGCCCGAATGTTATGTTTTTATGTGCAAATTAGCTAAAGTTATGACGATATTCGTGAACTAAGTCGGAGGAAGTCGTGCCTCTTGACAGTTCCCACAGCGTGCAGTATCGTGCCAGTACTGATTTTACTCAAATATACTTAAGAAATATTGTGCTTGCCTCTCATTTTGTTGTTTGTATATAACTACTTAATATGTACGCACGGCTACACATCAAGCTATACATTTCCAATATACCTAAGTTGATCTCTTATTGTACAGAAATCTAATACTATGCGAGATCAGCTTATACTGGAAAGCTTGATGTGTAGCCGTGAACTTCAGGGTTCCGGACAAAAAGATAAAAGGAAAGGTGCGATACCGTCCGTCTGTTCGTCTGTCACAGCACGATAATTCAGCAATAACTAATGCTATCGATACGAATTCGGAAAAAAAATCCATTCCCATACCTTCCCCCCTAAAAAGGAAGCTAAAGCAATATTGCTAACGCAATTAATTTTTTCGAATTTACGGCAGATCTTATGCAATTCATCAATTCCGGATCTTTTATTGAATTGAATTGTATATAATGAGTGACTAGTATACCAAAAATATTGAAATTACGGAAAGCGAAACATCTAAAATATAAAAACAATATGATGTAGATGTTGTGAATATGATGTTTCGTGCCGCAGCTGCGCAGGTCGTGGGTTCAATTCCCACACAGGATATGCATTTGTGTACATGAACATGTCATATGTCTTGAGTCTGGGTGTAATTATGTATATTTAGTATGTATTTACAAACAAACAGTAGCATATGTAGTATATCAGTTATCTGGTTTCCATAGTAGCTACAAGCTCGCTTAGTTTGGGATCAGATAGGCATGTGTGAGATATGTCCTGGAGAATATTTATTTGATTTCTATTTCAGATCAGAATGTTGTTCATCATTATTACTTGTGTCGCGTGTGTGATGAGCGTCCGCGCTGACGTCACCGCTGATATTATGATCGACGGCGTGCATCACCGCGCAGAAAAAATTTATGACAATTTAAACGGACCACATAATCTGCGCATTTCTGACACCTCACACAATTTGTATTTCCGTGAAAACAGCGACCAGAGATTAGTAGGAACAATAAACTTAAATACAAAAGAGCTTAAATATATTGAAGGAGTTAAAAAATCTACAGACCTCACCATTGATCAAGCAACTCAAACGATGTATATTGGGACAGATATAGGCTTATACAAATACAATTCCAGGACTGATAAAGCGGAACTTATCGGACTTTCTGGTTTCTATATGGAGAAAGCACAGATTTTTAGAGGAGCTGTGTATTTGACTCATGGTTATATAAGAACTGTTTACGAGTTTAAATACATTTATGGACAATACACAATATATGTTCAACTGGATGACTTGGTAAATAGCTTTCTAATTGACAAAGAAAGCAACATCTATTTTAGTAATTATGACGGGGTTTTGTACAGACAAAAGAAAGGAGAAAAAGCTGTTATTCTGTACAATGGAGATTTAGTAAAAGATTTTATAACCGATATAAATGGCAACGTTTACTTTATTACGGGTAATGCGTTATATCAGATCTTCAGTGGTAGTGATACGGTCAGAAAAGTAATTTCAATCGACAATCTCTGGGGAATGACGTTTGATAATAACAACAACATTATTTACTCTGATACAAAAAACATATACATACTGAAGCCGATCGACAAAATAAAGGAGAAATTAGAAGATATTGACAAAAAAATTAATACGAAAATTGATTACTCGGAAAGAATAATAAAACAGAAAATAGATGATTTAGAAACCAAAATAGATACAAATAAGGAATATTTGGAAAAAATAATTGAAATAAAACTGGATAATTTGGAAAAAAAAATTACAGACACACTTCAACAACTGACGGTACACTTGGACATCAGAAATATACCCATCAGCGTGGATGAAGCTCAGGAGGAGCAAGCCACGTCGGCGTCGCTGCTCTCTCCATAGACCTCGTGGTTTTCTTCTCGTGAATCCTTCGTATATAAACTGCTACTTGTTAATTAATAATTATATTAAATTATCTTAGGATAAGTGTTATTGAAAACTGTATATCCCAATCTAATGTAATTATTATCCATGTTAAATGTACTTGTATATTTATTATGTTAACAAAACTACATGTTGTTGTGTTCCCTGTAACATGTACCTATCTATTTCTGGGGCTCTACCGCGTATTTTTGGTAGTTATCATAACGAACACCAATAATATAATTCATGCAATCAGGACCCATGAATGGCTTATCTTCTGGAAAATCACAGAAGATGTCGAATGTTTTCATCGATCAACGCTTTTTACTTTAGAAGTGTATATTTATATTTAATGAAGATGTTTCTTAACAAAGAATTCTGCTATAACAATTAAAAAATTTTCAAAATTCATAATTCAAAATCATTTATTCAAATAGACCTTCGCAGGCACTTATGAAAAGTCTGACTCTAATACTCTAATACCGGTTCGGAAGGTTGCATTTGCTGAGAAGAGCCGGCAATAAACTCAGCAATTACTCTTTTCAAAACAAGCTTAGATTCATTACATAATATTTACATTCTAATCGCACTGACAACAATTGCGTGCCCCGGCGAGGCGGCAAAACTACAAAGTAGTCTGAATCTATATTTAATAAGTAAATAAATGAATGGCAAACTTAAGCAGACCAGCCCCCACAAGCAGCACCTGTTCACAAGTATGACGCGTGTGGCAGCCATCGCCCTCCTCGCCATATTGTAGCGAAGTGAGCGACCCGTCACACGACGCCGCCGCAAGCAGAGACCTTAAAGTGAGCATGACTTACTTAAGTTTTTAACTGGTTTTATATATCGCGTAACTAAATCATTCACTAGTGTGGCCTGTCTAAAAGTACTTTACTATGCCTATGTTTGCAGTGTGCTCGAGTACTGCAGCACAATTTGGAATCCACAGTACGCGATATGAGCATACTATAGAGCGCATCCAAAGGAAATTCACAAGGCAACTTAACTTTAGGTGTGGCGTTGTATACGATAGCTACGATTCATCCTGTCGCAAGCATCATCTGATGACACTGCGTCGTCGTCGGGTATTGCAAAATATGTCGTTAATGTATGGCGTGTACTCTGGTGCTCTGGACTGCACATCGTTGGCTACAATTAAATGCCCCAGCAACTCGCACGAGGCATACGCAACTTTTCCATGTGCCGACACATCGCACTAACTACTCTGCAAACTGTGTGACGTCTAGGTTGTCGCGTACTTATAATAAGTTATTCGGTGACATCGACCTATTTAACGTGTCCAAGTGAGCTTTTAAGCAAATCCCTAAGTAGTAAGTAAATCAAATAGAATTATCTACAATAACTTATTCAAATTATCAATATTATACTGAATCACATCATAATGTCTATTTATAATTTTAAAGACAATAAACATATAACCCTACCCTAATAAACATTGACATTGTTATTCATTCGCAGTCGCATACTCTTTGCATCTACACTACACAGAGCTTCATCCCCCAATTGCGATGATTGTGGTGTCATTGAAGAACAATTTTTCAAAAAAGTTAATTTTGTTAGGTAAGATAGGTTTTTAGAAAATGATTTGTTAATTACTGTCAAAACGGGGCGACATTATCGCTCAGTTACAAAGCCCGACTAAATAAAGAATAAAAAAAAACTTCAGAATTCACGCGACGGCAAGTTTGTCGTAGTACCTACTACCTACCTACATAATCTTTATAAATAAATGTTATGATTTCTTTTGTTAATTGATATACACATTTCTTTTCTTTTACTTTTAATTTTTAATGTCTATTGTTTAATTTGCGTTCCTGCTCTTTCTAAATTAATATTATGATTTTGGATTATATAATGAGATTCGTTTTGGCTAAAAAGCTGTGAATCTATGAAATAAATATAAAAATAAAAACGTAGAGAAACAATTAAAAAAACCGGCCAAGTGCGAGTCGGACTCGCTTATAAAGGGTTCCGTAAAGACGTTTCTTGTACGAAGGCTTTTATTTATTCATATCTCTTATCACGGTTCATGAGATACAGCCCGCTGATAGACAGACGAATGGATGGACGGACAGCAAATGCTTAGTAATGGTCCCATTGGTACACTTTGTCAAGAGAAAACATGCCGACAAGCATCTATCGGTGTGTTCCGGTAGATATAAGGGCCAATTGGCTTCTACGCTTTCACATTGAAAATTCACCTGATATTGCTAATGGACTTTGGCGAAGGTAAATATTCACCATCACGCGGCCTATCTGATAGCTGGTCTGCCATTGAACAAGTAACCTAAGAAGCACAATGACTCTCATTTCGTTTGAAATCTTTTCCACCAATTCCCCGCCACCACGTAATTTTACTAATATTATGTTGCGCCTACTATTCATTTCATAGCAAAATTGCACAATCACATAATTAAATTAGTTTTATAATTATTGGACAGAACCGTCCATGGTCACATCCAACTCGCACTTGGCTGGGATTTTACAAAACAATATATTTATCATGAACGTAAGGTCAATTCGGTTATCGCGTCAACGTCAACAGGATCGACTTGAGTAGGTACCTCAGATTTTATACATTTATTACTTACTCTCATCTAGCTGAGTGGGTACCACGTGTGACACTGTAAGTTGTTTGTTACATATTTTTTTTAATGTGTGGGTACTTCTGGCGCTTGAATTGGGAACCCTTTTATCTATAAAATAGTTTTGGGTTAATCTGTACTAATGTTTTAAAGAGAGAGTGCGAATTATGTGAGTTTGTGTGCATGTGGAGGGTAATCTCCGGAACCACTGCACCTATTTGAAAAATTCTTTCATCATTCTACTAGTACATTTTTCCAGATAGATATAGCCTGAATGTTAGGTTTTTATGTGCAAATTAGCTAAAGTTATGACGATATTCATGAACTAAGTCGGAGGAAGTCAAAGTCAAAGTCAAAGCCATTTATTCAATTTAGGCCCTAGTAGGGCACTTATGAAGGTCAAAGCTACTGAAGTCACCACCAGTTCGTAAGTCGGCCTTCAACTGAGAAGAACAGGCAAGAAACTCAGCAAGGTTACATTTTTTAAATATTTCAATACAATCTGACTCATTGAATTGTATAATAATTCAATGATCTGACTATATTGGCTATTTTTTCCAAAACATTATACATACAAACTTTTTATTTTACAAAATAAAATACACAATCATAAAAACGCACGTGCCTCTTGAGAGTTTCCACAGCGTGCAGTATCGTGCCAGTACTGATTTTACTCAAATATACTTAAGAAATATTGTGCTTTCCTTTTGTTTTGAAAACCATAAAGTAGCTATAAAACAAAAAAAAAACATAATAGGAAAAAAGACAAAAAACCTCGAAGACTTTAAACCTTAAAGTTTGTACGGAACTCTCGGTGCGCGAGTCCGACTCGCACTTGGCCGTTTTTTTTACAGAAATAATAAGTGATCCTACATGTGACGTAAAAAAAGTTAAATACAACATTATTCTTACAATTGATTTCTATTTCAGAATAAAATGCTGTTCATTCTCATATGTGTCGCGTGTGTGGTGAGCGTCCGCGCTGACGTCAGCGATGACGTCATCATAGACGGCGTGCGTCACCGCACGGAAAAAATATATGAAAATCTACCTATGCCACATTTTCTGCGCGTTGATGACACCTCAAATAAGTTGTATTTCCGTGACAACAGCGACCAGTGGTTAGTAGGAACAATAAACTTGAATACAAAAGAGCTTAAATATATTGAAGGAGTCAGACAAGCTAACCAGGCAACTATTGATCAGGAAACTCAAACGGTATATATTGGGACTTATACAGGCTTATTCAAATACAATTTCAGCACTGATAAAGTGGAACGTATAGAAGTACTTACAGATGTCAATGTGTGGATCGCGTATTTTAGAGGAGCTTTGTATTATACCAACGGTAAAGCGAGTACTGTTTACACATTAATTGATGGACAATCCACAAAGTATATTGAACTGGACGATAAAGTAGAGAGACTACTAATTGATAAAGATGACAACATCTATTTAAGTAATGGCGGAGTGGTGTACAGACAGAAGGAAGGAGCAAGAGCTGTTATTTTGTATAATGGAGATTTTGTTAAAGATTTTTTAACCGATACAAATGACAGCGTTTACTTTATTACGGGTAATGCGTTATATCAGATCTGCAGTGGTAGTGATACGGTCAGAAAAGTAATTTCAATCGACGATCTCCGAGGTCTGACGTTTGATAATAAAAACAATATTATTTACTCTAATGCCAAAAACATATACATACTGAAGCCGATCGATAAAATAAAGAACAAATTAGATTATATTGACAAAAAAATTGATACGAAAATTGATTACTCGGAAAGAATAATAAAACAGAAAATTGATGATTTAGAAACAAAAATAGACACAAAGATGGAAAATTTGGTACAAATTATTGATACAAAACTGGTTAATTTAGAAAAAAGAATTACAAGTATACTTCAACAGGTATTAAATAATACTATAAGCTCAACATACTCCCCTCGGACGGATGCTACATCAGAAATGTACCCGACATCAGCATGACTGAAGCTCAGGAGGAGCAAGATACGTCGGCGTCGCTACTCTTCCACTCGCTAAGCTTGAATATTTGTTATGTAAAATTATAATAATAACATGAAATAATAATAACTGAAGCGCTCGTGGTGTAGCATGATAAGCGGTTCTTAATCGATCGGCAAGTTAAGCTACCATCGTCGTGGTCGGTACCTGGATGGGTGACCGCCTAGTGGTATTTCAAATCGAGCGTTTCCGTGCTACGGAAAGCACGTAAAGTGATAGTCATAAAGCTAGTTGGAGCCCTATTAGGCGACTTGAAAACTCCAACAGTAGGTTGACCACTAGCCTACCTCCACCGATTCGCAGTGGGCACGCGTGGTGGAGTATCTGCCCATTCCCTTTCACCCTGATTTGTGAAAGGTGGCCTGTGCTCAGCCGTGGGACATTATAGAATCAGAATCAGGCTCATTTATTCGTAAAACATAGGTAAACTTAATTGGATCTTAAATAAATAAATTGTGCGCTATGTTTTGCCATAGAAGGCATACAAAAAATATAACATTTAAATTAAATATCCTAAAATTAAATCAACTTTCAAAGTCTACCAAATAAACAAAACAATCACAAAAATTTAAATAGAAAACAAATGTCACATAATTAAATAAGAAATTCATCAATTCGATAGTAACAATTCTCAATCAATAATTTTGACAATTCCTTTTTGAATTTAGCTAAAGGCATACATTTTATGACATCAAGTATTTTATTATATACTAGCTTTTTGCCCGCGGCTTCGCTCGCGTAGTCTATAAGATCTTTATATTCGTGTTATCAACGATATATTGTTCGTGAAGATTGTTGTTGTTGTTGTCAAAATACTCGTATATTCTTGTGGACTTCGGTGGACGGTACCGACCGTATGAGGGTATTTAGGGGATGAGGACGTGGCAATACATCACTTTTTTTTAAACTAAGTGTAGGCCTGAGTTTGACCACAATCTCACCATGCTAAGTGATGATGTGGCCGAAGGTGGTAAGCACACAAAGCCTAGAAGGAACTGGCTCTCAAATGCAGCTGTCGAAACACACCGACAGGTGCTTGGCGGCAGAGTTTCAACTTGAGGGTGGTAGCCAGCCAGATGAGTACAAAGTACCCCCGTGTTATGGTATTCGTTCACTAATAGGTGCTACATTTTCCCCGAGTATTTTTTATCCCGCTTTTTTTTATCCCAGAAAAGTGGATTTATATAGGCTAGGCTATAGGATTCCCCAAAATTTTCCTTGTAAGAGAATCGGGTAGGTACCCGGTATTCGGCTTCAAGCTTTTTTTTTCAAGAGAGGTAAGGCATATCGGGTTCTCTCGTTCAAAATTTGGAGCAGTCCAAGTGACGGAGTACCTGTACCTTACAGAAGATTGCAGCCAAATAAGATTACTTTGTGTTGTTGTATTCCTGAGGTGAGAAGTGTTGCCAGAGCTCCATAAGGAAACAAAGTTTCTCCTCAGGCTAAGGGCTCTAAACCACTTGTGAGCTCGCGATAGTCGAGAATTCTAATGGCACGTCGCTGAACTGAGTCTAGAGGCCCAAGCTAGTATCAAGGTGCTCCAGCCCACAGATGACAGCAGCACTCCATATGGGGTCGGACTTGCGGCTTATAATGTTGCAGTCTTTGCCCCGATGAGAAGTAAGCTTCGCTCTATTAAGCACTCCGTGTTTTTTGGATACCAGTTTGACTTTGTCTTCTAGATGACTACGGAACAGAACGTCGTTAGAGATATCAACGCCAAGGATTCCGTAGCTTTTTATGATGTAGAGGGAAGTGTTCTGGAATTATGGAGCTACAGCAAATGAAGAGCGAGTGAATGGAAGTAAGAGAGGTAGGTACTGCATGGGAAAGTACCTCCACCTTACAGAATACTGCAGCTAAATAACTTAATGTTGTGATCGTGCGCGTCAGTGAGGTTACCAAAGCTCGTTGGGGAGAGGAAAGGTTTGTAACGCGTGATGTAAGCGTCCATATGGCTACGGAAACCGCTTACCATCAGGCGGACCGTGTGCTAGTATACCGACTTCATCGCAAAAAAAAAGTGAAGTGAGGGTCGGCAACGCGCGATTGATACGCAGGGTGGTGCAAGCATCTATAGGCTACTATTAGACTGGCAGATTGCATATTTGCCACTTAAAGAAAATTTTTATCTTATCTGCATCTAGGTACACCTATTTACTTATGTGCCGCATCGATGCCAGTATGGTACTTTTGTTGATCAGCTTGGCAACCATATGCTATTGTGCGTAAGAAGCGCAGGCACGCCACTCCGACCGATCTTAATGACATCATTCATAGGGCTCTTGCCAGTGCCCACATGTCAGCTATTCGTGAATCGAGTGGCTTGATGCGGGACGACGCCGACGGTAATAAGCCTGATGGAATAACATTAATGTCCTAGAGGAAAGGACAGCCTTCAATATGGGATGTAACTTGTGTCGATACTCACGCACCGTTACACCGTTAAGAGACTGTCAAAATAGCCGCAGTGAAGCTGACTGTGCTTAAAATCTAAAGCAGCGCAAATGTAATCAATCACCTGAATTGATGGAGGCTACATATTTTGCTCAGGAGGTCAGAAGAAAGATTTTTCGAAGTATCTGATTACCTAATGCTTCGCGTGGCCAGAGGGCCGGCGAATACCTTGCCAGTATATTAGCATCACCATACAGCGCCGGCAACGCTTTAGGCTTACTACAGGCAGCTGGTAGCGATTCAATAGCTAATCCACTACCAATATATAGATAGTAGATCAGCTCTTCTCTTTGTAAACGGCTGTTCACTTCTTTTTATTTGTGTTCTGTTTGTTTTCTATTTTGTTTATCGAGGAATTATATATTTTTACAATGTATGGTCTGATCATTATAAAATTTTTCTTCACGAACATTATAGCGTTGATTACACGAATATAAATATCTTACAGTCTACGCGAGCGAAGCGCCTAAGCCATTTCTGAGGAATCGGTGAATATTATTTTTAATAAAATTACGTTGCGTTTTGCCACTGACCAATCCATAAAGGACGATGACGAAGCCTAAGATAAAGCACAATTACTCAGAAGAAACCTATTCACTCTGGCCTTGAAAGTCCCTAGACGTCGGACGCAAGTCCCACTCCCTTGCTGTCCGCATTATACATGAGGATATACAAATTACTGTGTCCGTACTTTCGGTATGTCAACAACATACGTCTGAAAATGTTCCCAGCGTCTAGTGGTTCGGTATAAAAATGGGGATGGTGGAATAATTCCTGCGCACACTCTTCAAAACAATTATATCCTGTAGAAAATCGATAGGCAAGCAACCGTTCGATGGTCGAGGCTCGTGAGTTTCGCCTTAATAAAGATTCATCTCCAATGAGTATCCTTGCTCGACGGTCTATTGAGTCAAGGGCGTCTAGTTGGTGCTCAGCGGATCCATCCCAGAGATGGCAGCAGTACTCCATGTATGACCGAACTTTATAAAGTATATGAAGTTAGCTAGTATAGCTTTATAAAGTTGTAGCAACTGTTCAGGCATGAAGTACCGCTTAATTTTAGACAGGTTCTCAGCTATCTAACAGCTGTTTATGCCTTCGACTCAATATAACAGTCCAAGTTTATTTTGGCTGTTAAATTCATGCCGAGGAGATCAAGCCAATCGCACATAGGCAAGGATATATTTTGGAAAGTGGAAAGAGACGCCTACATACATGCATGGAAAAAGAAACATACGCGTCGATCAAAGAACCTCCTATTTTTTTTTGAGTCGGTTTATTATGGCACCTTTTGTAACGGGAACAGTGGGAAGTCGTCCCTCAGCATGTTGCATGGAGGAAAAGTATTTTTAATAAGATTTTTTTTTATTTCGCTGGTTCGTTGTCTAGGTGGGCCTTTTTAAAAAATCTATCAATACGGCTGTGATATTTTTTTAGCTTTTGCTATGTAACTAAACTGGCTTTTTTCAGTGGACTAAATGGGAGGGAGTCTCTGATGAATTTATATTCCTCATCCGAAATCATCTTCATTTTTTTTTGATAGAAGCTGTTTTAGTCCAGGGTCGATAATTTTTAAAACCAAAAAAAATCATAATAGGATGAAACCCATTAGAAAAGGAGGGAAATATGATAAAAATGAAAGGAAAAATAATTTACGGGCGATCTGAGGTTGGGAAGGGGATGGGGGTGAGTTTTTAAGGGTAAAAAACGGTTTTTCTCGATTTCCGGCAAAACTAAAAGTCCTATCGAAAAAAGTCAAATGGAAAAGTTGTAGATAATAAAAAGATCTAAAACTTTTGTATTTACACTTTTTTCACATAACCTCAAAATTTATGTGAAAAATTCAAAAAACCAAGTTTTTGGTTTTTTATCTTTATCTTTTACAAAAATTTTTTTTTTTTAACGAAATTTTGTGAAAACTTACCTTTTTATGTCCCAAATACGCTGTAATTTATTTAATTAAAAATATTTATTTTTTCACCTTATTTTGAATTAATATCGAAAAAACACCCTAATTTTCAATCGAAAATTCACCCGTCAAAATATCAGCTTTTTTCAAAAATATGGTGTGGTTTCTGTTCGTTGGAATCTCTACTTTCCGATGGTAAAAAAAAAAAATATTTTACTATAGTAAATCTTCTCAGAAATCAATGTCAAAATGTATAAATAATATATTATAAATCTATAAAAAAGTATAAAATATATATGAAAATCGGCCAAAAGTTTGTTTTATTAGAAATATATTTACGATATATATTTTATATATTTTTTATAGATTTTAAATATATTTTTTATAGATTTTCATATATATTGACGGGTGAATTTTCGATGACGGGAAGAAAAGATATCCCAATTTAATAATTTTGCAGGCCGTCTCACGTCTACACACAGATGTAAGTACTAAAATATTGATG